>JZKD02S2341523.1:216490-230086 GCA_000966675.3 Picea glauca
AATAAAAATAAAAATGCAGAGAAATATTTCTTTTACAACCAACGCGGGGATATACGACCCAATGCAGGAACGTTTAACCATTAAAATCGCTGAAAACCCCCCTACCAAAACGCAGAGAGACTCTAACTTATCTACGCAGAGGGATTATTCCTTTCCATCTACGATCTAATCTAAACAGCAGAGGTAATCTATAGTTTTCACCCCTTACACAATGAATTTTGTCTAAGTTAGGAAAACCCAATATTTCAACCAGCTACCAAACATAAATATTTCATTTGTCTATCATTCAACCAAAAAGCGTACCTTTTCCTGAATGCTTGCTCCTGGTAACGTCCGTCATTCGTGCCGCATCCCACTCTCCATGCTGCTCCCGCTCACCGACCATAGAGGACTCACCGGTACCTCCCAGCCAAATGCTAGGGGTACTCTGCTTCCCCCTTAGCCCCCCGAGCCGCTAAGGGGCCACACACAATCCAGACCGTAGCCTAGCTTCCCAGCTCACCTCCAAGGCTGAGCTACCACTCAAGTCAGCTGAGAAATTCCCCAACTCCCACAAGCAATGATTCCAGTTTTCCATTTTGGCAGCATAACCATACCTCATAGCAGATCCCCCTTCTTTTCCCCCATCCTCTTTCTTTTATCCTCTTTTTTTTGACCTCATCCTTTTAGGTTTTCCCCAAAAACCCTAAATCCCCTTTCTTTTAAGTTTCCCCCCCCTTTTATTTATTTATTTATTTCTTTTTATTTCTTTTTTGAAAACTCAAAAGGTAAATGCGCCTAAGCATCATTTCACCTATCAATCGCATCATAATCAAGTATAAATGGTCTAACATCATAAAATTCCAGATCACTTGCGAGCAAGTGTCCTCAAATAATAAGTTTCTCAGTGCGCCAGAGCGGGATGTTACAAACCTAGTAGTACACACTCCTAGGTCTACTAGACAATTATTGACACTAGGTCCTACCACTTTTTCCCCCCGGAAGCCATTTCTACTTTCTTAAAGTCATCTTGCTTGTAGGATTCCAACCCACACTTTTCTAATGCACAAGGTGAAAAAAAACTATATGTAGCACCATAATCAAATAAAATCTTAACATTGAAATGATTTAGCATACCTGATGACTCCACCACAGTGGATTGAATCTCTTCCTGGTTATCAACCACTGCATAAATCTGATGGCTACTACTCACTCTTCCCATCAGAGCATTTCCTTCTCTATGCAAAAAACCATCTTATAACTATGGACAATCACGTTGGTAATGAGGTGCTCCACACGCCAAACAAGTAACATGATATGGAACCTGCACACTGCCCCGTGATAATCTCTTAAATGAGTTCCTTTCCCTGGAACCCCTTCCCCTACTTGTTACTCCCTGAGAGGGTCGTGGACCTGTCTGTGTCATTGGAGATGATTGGGATACTGCACTCGTTGTCATTGAAACACTTGTTGTAACTTCTCTAGGTGCGACTATATTTCCATAAAGAAGTGGCCTAGAGATTTTTCCCTTGAAGAAAGTCCTAGGGTTCTTCCCCATGAATCCAGGATGTTGTGGAATGGTTGACCTCATACATCTATTTAATCTCATATTCTCCTTTACGTAACGAGCATTTTCAACTCCTTCAGCTACTTGTAATGTACCCCAAATTTCACAAATAATTTTTTTGTTGTTAGGGGACATTAAAGTTCCTTGACTCTTCAACATTTGATTGTGACATAGAGATAATCCATTAGACATATCTTTATTACTTTATTGTATGCATAGAAAATTTATTGTCATTATTGGATTAGAGTCATACACTTATTTGTAATTAAGAAAGTTGCGACTAGGGATATCCTAGTCCTTAGCATAACTACCATTTCTATGTCAAGTCATGCTATCTAAAATGCAACGTGTAGTATTCCATAGACTATAAATTGTCATATATTATATCCATAACCTTAACACTAGCCACAATGATATACATCATTTACCATATAGACTATCATGTAGATACCATAACACTCTCACTATCCATATCAATATATATATATATATATATATATATATTGTATATAAATTAACATATGGATACCATAATACTAACACTATCCATAACATATAAATACCATTTAACATATGGACTGTTATAAGGATTCCATAACAACGTCTGACTTTTAGTCTAGTGTAACAACCATATACCATAACAATAGGGTTTTTTTCTACAGCTACAAGAAGAAACCCATTCCTAATATTGTTAAAGCCTACCCGACTATTAACATATATCAACCATGAAGTGCTTCGAAAACCATTTGTGGTGGATGATCGGTTGGTCCTGTAGGCATTTACTTCTATTCTGGTTCATTAATGGTGAGGATTGTCCTGTACCCTCCAGGCTAACACTTAGACAACCATGCCCAATGCAAGCTCGCCATGTCCTCGACTTCACATGGAAGATGTAATGGTGCGTACCTACTTCATTTACTCCTCTAACAAGGCCCTCGAGGAAACATTCATTCATTGTTTCCCCTCTTTGGTCCTATAACAAATTTTGTCTCTGTGATTGAAACATGACCAGTGCGCTTTGGTGAGGTTCGACTCTAGTGCGCGATGAAGAAAACAACAACACATACTCGAGGTTCTTTATACACCAAGGTGAGTGTAATATACCTCAATTTCATCATAAAAAGAAATTTCTTCTACGACTCAATAAGCTCTAAACTTTGTAAAATAGATTTATAAAAGGAGAACTATCCTTATTGATTTATGTGATACCCCATGTATTTGAACTTATTTTCTAGCATTACAAATCCATAGTCTAGCATTTTACTAGCATTTGTGAGGGATTAGGCTGTAAATATTTTGTGTTACAAGGGAAACTAGACATGGTCTAGTACTTAAGACCTCATCCTCTTCTTTAATACATGTTATCAAAACATGCGCAAGTCTAACTCTAAGGCCTCGAATGAATATATACACAAAGTAATGGTGGTCGAAACTTAATATTTAACTGTCCTCAAGTTAATTCGAAGTGTTTCATGGTTGGTTCTGGACTATGAAAGGCGTCCTCAACCATTCTTTGGTTGACTGAAAAATCCTTTCCCACGACTAAAGCCAACCAACTATCTAACTAAAAGAGAACCCGAAATGGACAGTTGATTGAAGCTTACCATATTTTAACTAAACTAACCATTGGCGCTAAATGGACTAGTAGCCACTAGAGCTTGATAAATCCAATACATAGATTCTTGAAAAGACCCAAACGAGCCCTGATAAATAACACTGGAGGTTTTTTTTCGTCGAGGGTTAATTCTTTGCCCAACCATTAAAGGAGGTGGGTGAGGAACAGGGAAAACTTTGTATCCTCAACCAACCCATGCACGCCAAAATGTTCATGTCACATGGAACACTTTTCCTATTACACCTACCACATTCAACATGCATAGTTTCGTTTTTAGGGTAGTATCCATTGTTCAATGTCTCATTATGTGAGTATGGTTTGAAAGAGCACTGTGTTTTCTTTTGCACTGTTTCATGATTTTCACCTACAAGGGGTTTGGTAGCATGGAGCACCTCCCAACTATTTCTACTATCGATAAGTGACAGTCCTACTTGTACATTCATTACTTAGTCATTCAACAATATCATTTACTCTATTTTGATTTACTGTTCTTGTGATTTCTTCCAAGCGTTTCATGTGAATGGTGATTTACCCGTATGCTCATATAATATCCTCCTACAATTATTGTTGAGTTTCCCCTTCATGAAGTTTCCCACTATGCTTCGTCGAAGTTATGTTCGGGGTTTATTTGACCAGGTCTTGTAATAGCCCAAATTTATACCTATTATTTTGTAACAAAATCTCACTGGTAAATAGTTGGTTTCTATTCTTGTAGTATACAAAGACAAGGGATTTTCTTCACCTTTTCTCTGTTTCCCAACTTATCAACAAATTATTAAGTCTGCCATTTCCTTGTTTGAGAGTCTCCCTGAGAAGCTAGCAATCAAACTATCTATTAAGTAATACTCAGACCCTAACTGTAACTAAAGAAAACTCGGGTTATTCTCTTCATGCCCACTTACTCATAATCTGAATGCATGCGAAGATGTGTATAACTGGAGTGTTTTTCGTGGTGATGTTCCTGCATGTCCCTCAATTTTATTCGTAGGGTATTGGATAGATTAATGGTTCTATATTTTTTCCCTTTATGAAATTCACTTAAATATCAGGTTTACTTTTATCATGTGACTTGTATATATAACAAGTAATCATTATTTTTTTCTCTATATTGTTAATTGGATTGATCTGGGATGCTTGTTACTGATGATGGGCCCCTTTGTTTTGTGAGCGTACCCATCAGAGAGATCTGGGATCCTCCTCCCCCTTTTGTTCTGGACGATACGCGATGGTTGTAGCAGAGAAGGTGTCAGATCTCTCCATCCAGAGTTAAGTATTATTTCGGTTATACTTTAATATTTTATTAACTCTTCTCCTATATGTTGAACGAATTGTAATGGTTTTGTCCCAATGTATGTAGGGTTTTGGTTGTGCGAATACATGGAGGACAACCACTTTCGTTTGCGTGAAAGGTAATTTGGGTTCCATTATTCCCTCCTCCACAAGATCAGGAAAATTCAGTCATAGGGGTTAATTCTCAGTGATATATATTATTTAACGTTGTGTTACTTCGGTTGTTAAAATGCACAGCCCAAACGAGGGTCGATTTCAAACTAAAGGATTGGCCGAAAGGATCAATCGGATTTTCATTATGTTCAAACTTGACAATTGAAGAAGTAAATATGATTTACATTCTCTTACCATTCTGAATATTATAATGTTAGTTATGTCACTCCTATAGCCTCACTTTGAATTTTTAACAATGTGGATTCTCATCAAGAAAAGATGTGTTGGGTGTATAAATTTTTGTGTTATGGTTGTGGCACTTCAGTCTGAACTTGTAATTAATTAGACGAACTTCTTATTTCACATCCAAGATTTATTCAAGTTTTTTCTCTTGCTCTTTCTTACTTCTATGCATATGAAATGTCTGAAACTATATGATTTCCAGTCACAAAGGTATTGACTGGTCCATGTTTTAGGTAATTAAATAGAGCTAGGTTTAAGAGTTTATGAATTCTGTCAATCACGTCTAGGTTTATTTCTTTATAAATGTAATCATATACAAATGGTCGTCCTCTGAGGCTGCAATATCTTACTTCTGCAATCTATGGTGTTATTTTGTGTCAAACGAGAAGGCATATGTATACTCAAAACTGTTTTCATGAATTTCATATTAAATTGCGTAACTCCCTCATTGTTTACATTTGTCCTCTTACTTTCATTCTATGAAATAGCATGTGTAACCAAGTTAAAATTCCATCTTCACCTAATAGGTTCTAAAAACCTTAATCTATAAGTCTGTACACAAAATCAGCTATCAAGACAAAGTTTGGTACTATGAAAAGACTTAGGAGGAGTCTCTAGACTCTCTGTTAGGGGTATTTTCTTTACTCAAAAATAGTTGATTTCCTATATACAAAAATTGTTGCTGGTATAATAAGACAATAGTTTCTTGTGTAAGATAATTTTTCGTTATTGTCACTAAATTTTCTTTTAATCAATGTTGATTGTACAAGGCACCAATAGTAAATAGATCTGTATGTCTACGTATATATACATATATTTCATTTTATCATCTACGTATATATACCTATGATCCATAGGATCTATATTTGAATTTTTGGGAACTTAATTACAAACTCACACATAATCTTGTACACATATATATCTATGTACTTGCTCAATCTAGTTATGCATAGACAGTTCTGTCTAGAACTTAATTGCAAAAATGAAACACACACTTGAAGTTAATCTACTTCTTTACACATTCAGTTATATATACATATATATAGGTGCTTATGTATAGCATTTTAACAATAGGAGGAACAACTCTAGAATTTGGTCATCTGTCATGAACTTCACACCAACAGACATATTTCATCAATGAAAAATATTTCACCTGAACTGCAACAGATACATTTTAGTAGATAGATATAATCATTCAAGCAAATGTATTAGAACAAATAGATATAACCATTCATAGAGATGCATTAAAAAAATTAGATATAATCATTCAAACAAAGAAGGGAAGCATACATATCTGAAACAGTTTGCGTAAATACAAAAGGAACAACCACGTTCCTCCCAACCATAGAATAGGGAAGCCAAACTACTTGCCTGATTCACCCACTAGACTGAGCATGAACCCATGAGGGAAAACTTGGAATCTCCTCCTCATGAATGTCTTTCAGTTTCAACAGACTCCTCTTTCCTTACACTCAATCAGTAGTGTTCATAACAGTAAGGAACCCAATAGTATTTTCCCCATCATACTAGGCAACGTCTTGCCTCCTCACATATGCTATATATCAAAACCATCCTTTTGCCTAGGTCTTTTTCCCTCTCTTGGGAATTTTCCCAGCTCTCTAAATCTTGGATTTTCAAGGGCTGCCAATGGCCAAATCCTTGATTTTCCACTTGTAACAATCAGCCCAGAGGTAGTTCCAACATGTTCCCCACTCATGGAGTCATGGTCAACTAAATTTAACATGGTTGTTCCATTTGTCCTCCTGCAATGATTAAAACAATATTTTGTTTACAGACAAGTGTCATAGTCAAGTAGTTAGTTGGGTCAAACCAAGTCTCTTCCCAACAGTCATAATAATTAATCACAATTTATCAAATTTGAAATTTGGAATTTCCATAAATGGCAAAAAAATTCCAAATTCGAATTAACTAAAAACGAAATAATTTTCTAACCCATTTTGAATTTCAAAAATACTTTATTTTTGGGGATGTCACATCCTTTCCCCATTTAATAAAACACTATCCTCAATGTTCATTCCTTTCTAGGAACAGGACTGGATGAGATTTCCGCAAATTTCCCTCCAACTCCCAAGTGGCCTCCTCGGGACTAAAGTGCTTCCATTGCACCTTTACTTGATCAACAACTCTATTCTGAAGTGTTATTTCTCTCTGGTCTAGAATTCCCAAGGGTTCCGCCTAGAACTCGCCTTCTAGTTCCACCTACACCAAGTTCCAATCAGTCATATGACTACGGTCATGGACATACTTTTTCAACAAGGAAACATGAAATACATTATGAATTCTGAGATTAGTTGGAAGTGCAAGTTGGTATGGTATGGGTCCAATTCGAGCTAGTATCTCGAAGGGCCCACTAAACTTGGGTGCCAACTTGGCATAGTTCCAAAGTTTTAGTGAACTCTTTCGGGCTTTGGATTTTAAGTAAACATGATCTCCCACTTGAAATTCCAAGTGTCTTCTCTTCTGGTCTCCATAAATTTTATGTTTTTCATGTGCTTGTTTTAAGTTCTGTTGCACCTTTCTTACTGTACCTTCCATTTCTTGGAGCATTTCTGGTCCAATCATGAGTCTGCCAACTAGATCGTCCCAGCTAATTGGTGTCGTACACTTTCTGTCGTACAGTACATGTACAAGTAGTCTTCCCACTTACTTGGTTTTGTTCTTACGTACATGTGGAGCATATCTTCTACGATCTGTTTTGTTTGTTCAGTTTGTCCATCAGTTTGTGGATGGTAACTCATGCTAAAATTCAAACTATTATTTAGCCCTGCAAACAATTCTTTCCAAAAAGTGGATGTAGATGTTACGTCTCTATCTGAGATCACCATTTTAGGAATACCATGCAGTCTAAAAATTACTTTCATAAATATTTCAACGATGTTTATAGCTTTAAAAGTAGATTTCACGGGAACAAAGTGTGCAGACTTACTGAGTTTATCGATTACAACCATAATAGAATCATTTTGTTTCTGATTTTTAGGCAAACCTGTTATAAAGTCTAGCGATATGGTCTCCCATTTCCATTCTGGCACTGGTAATGGCTGTAATAGGCCAGTTGGATGCTGGTGTTCATCCTTAACTTGCTAGAAATCTTGGCACCTAGCTAAGTATTCTATTGTTTTGCCCTTCATATTAGGACATTAAAATAGTTTTCTAAGTGATGTTATCATTTTCTGGTATCTTGGATGGCCAGAATATGGTTTCTTATGCACTTCATCCAAGACTATTATATTTAACTCTACTAAATCTGGTATGTAAAGTCTGTTTTTAAATTGTAATAGTCCATTTTTGTCGATACTCATATCTGGTTTATCTAAGTTTGTGGTACTATTTTGTAATTCTGCCATTATCTTAGTGTAATTTTCGTCATTGGCACCTATCGTCCTTATTCTTTGTTCCAAATCACTTTCTACCTGCTGATATTTATTTCAAATAATCCATGGACTCTTCTACTTAGAGATTTTGCTACCTTATTTTCCTTACCCTTGATATGTCTTACCTCGAAGTCGAATTCACTCAAGAAGGATAGCCACCTTGCTTTCCTTGCATTAATATATGGTTGGCTAAACAAATATTTCACCACGCTATTATATGTCAACAATAGAAACTTTCTACCCATTATGTAGTGTCGCCACATTTTTAAGGCGTGTATCACTGATGCCAATTCTAAGTCATGAGTGACATAATTTCTCTCATGTTCTTTTAATTTCCGGGACTCATAACAAATCACGTGTCCCTCTTGGGTTATGAAACCACCTAGTCCTTCTTTACTTGCATCAACAAACACGGTAAAGTCTTTATCTGGGTCCGCTACCTTTAAAATGGGTGCGGTAGTCAGTAATTCCTTCAACATGTTAAAACTATATTGACACTTTTGTGACCAGTTAAACTTGGTCCCTTTCTTTTGTAATGATGTGATGGGGTAGGCTATTTTGGAAAACCCCTCTATAAATTTGTGATAATATCCAGTGATTCCCATGAATGAACGGATATCAGCTACGTCTTTAGGTACCGGCCATTCCATGATGGCCCTTATTTTCTCAGGGTCAACTACAATGCCTTCTGTAGAAATTACATGTCCTAGGTATTGTATCCTCCTTTGATAAAAATCACACTTATCAAATTTAACGTACAATTTATGCTTCCTCAAAATTTGCAAAACTATCCTTAATCATTCTTCATGTTATTCTTATGTTTTAGAGTAAACCAGAATCTTGTCGATAAATACCAGTAAGAACTTGTCCAAGTATTGACTGAAAACACTGTTCATTACGCACATAAACGTGGCTAGTGCATTAGTGAGTTTGAAAGGTATGACTATGAATTCGTAGTGTCCATATCTTGTTTGAAAAGTTATTTTTATTATGTCCTCATCTTTTATTCTAACTTGATGATAACCAGATCATAAATTCAACTTTAAAAAGATCTTGGCCCCACCTACTTGATCAAACAGATCATTTATCCTAGGTAAGGGGTATTTGTTCGTAATAGTCATTTTGTTCAATTCTCTATAATAGATACATATTCTTAGAGTACCATCTTTCTTTTTCACAAATAGGACTGGTGCTCCCCATGGTGAAACACTCGGTCTGATATACTCTTTCTCCAATAACTCCTGCAGTTGTATTTTTAATTCTGTCAATTCTAGTAAACTCATTCGGTAAGGTGCTTTAGAGATAGGGGTTGAACCATGTAGCAGGTCTATGGAGAAGTCTATTTCCCTTCCAGGAGGATATTCTGGTATCTCATCAACAAACATGTCTCTGAATTCACGTAGAACGACAAATTATTCTAACTTTGGGTTATTTTCTTTTTCTAACAGATTCGTTACTTGGATGGCATAAACTTGGCAACCCTTTCTTATGCATTTCTTGAATTTCATTGTTGAGACCTTCCTAAGTGATATTGGTTTTGGTATACCTTGGTTTGTTCTAGTAGTTTCATAATCGTCTTTATAATTAAGTGTCTTTGTATAACAATCTAGAACTGCCTTGTGCTTTTCCAACCAATCCATTCTGATAATCACATCATATGATCCTAGTGGCATAATATTCATATTTGTTTTTATGTTTTTACCATCTAAACTAAATTCAAAATCAGAAATGAAGTCAACCACTTTCCTTTTAGTCCCTGTTGCTAATTTCACCAGCCAAGATTTTGCGTGTTTCATCCTCTTAAGTTTATTTGACTCTACTACACCAGGAGTGATGTAACTTAACGTAGCTCTAAGATCAATTAAAACAAAAATTCTAGTGTTATTGATTTTACCTTTGATATCCACCACAGAGGACTGGTGGTCATCCTGCCGACCATCTACAACTGCATTTATTCGATGCAAACTTCTGCCCACATTGCCCACCGTCGAGGCTTCCTGCAAATTGTGCACAACAATTATGTTTGTTGGATTTAAATGTGGATAGTTCCTCCTTAGATGAGGGTATCCACATTCCCATCACTTTATCGGTTCCTAGGGGTTGTCCCCAAACTCAATTCTGTCCCTGTAGGACTGTGGTAAACAAATTAGGAATCACTGGATTTTTACCTTGTCCTCTCGGATGTAAGGTACAAACCTTAGTAATTCCAGGAATTTGTTTATAAGGTCCTCCATTGTCATCTGGACAAGTCGTAACTCATAAAATGATTTCATTTTCATTTCATAGTAGCTTTCAAATAGGTACTATTTCTTGAAGTCGGACCATTCCATCTATTTATCTTTTAAGCCTTTTACCAATTTTAGATCTTGCCACAAGATGATGGATTTTCCTTTGAGGTTGTAAATGGCCATTCTGAATTTCATATTGTTGGAATAGTTGTATATTTGGAAATATTTTTGATATCTAATAACCATGCTTCAACTTCCTCACCTGTTATGGATTCCCCATCAAATGTAGTAGGTTTAATCTTCTTGAATTCCCCTTCAAGATGATCTAGTTGTTTCTTTTTTATGTCTAGTTTTTCTTTATCTTCAACTTTAGGGGTACCCTCAGATGAGTTGTCCTCTTTTTCTACTTCAGGACCAAAGTTCTTGGAGGCTCTTTTACTGACCTCCTCTTCATGATTATCGTCCTTTGGGATTTTCTTTTTCACTATACTGCGCAGTAGGACTTCATTTATTTCTTGTTGTTCCTGTTATGATTTATTTAGTTTCTCATTCTTTGCTTTGAAAACCTGCAGTTCAATAATAATATTCCTCATTGTTTCCAGTACTTCCGTAGGTGAGCTTCTGCCACTATTTTGTCTTGGATCTCCAGGAGGTCCCTACTCTAGATTTCCTTCCATTCTGATTTCTGCATCACCCTAAGTTTCCATAATTCACACAAAACATAAAGGGTTTTTTGTTTGTAACAAAAAGTTTATTAGCTTTGCATAAATCAAAATATATGCTAAGAAAATAATGGGCCTATTCAGGTCCAATGTTTTAACCTTTTTCTCTGATACCATATGTAATATACCTCAATTTCATCATAAAAAAAAAAATCTTCTACGGTGCAATAAGCTCTAAACTTTGTAAAATAGATTTATAAAAGGAGAACTATCCTAATTGATTTATGTGATGCCCTATGTATTCGAACTTACTTTATAGCATTACAGAGCCATAGTCTAGTGTTTTCTTTTTGTGAAGTCATACTAGCATTTGTGAGGGATTAAGGTGTAAATATGTTGTGTTACAAGAGAAACTAGACATGGTCTAGTACTTAATACCTCATCCTCTTCTTTAATACGTGTTCCCAAAATGCACACAAGTCTAACTCTAAGTCCCTGAATGAATATATACACAAAGTAATGGTGGTTGAAACTTAAAGCTTAACTGTCCTCGAGTTAATTCGAAGTGTTTCATGGTTGGTTCTGGACTATGAAAGGCATCCTGGACCATTCTTTTGTTGACTGAAAAATCCTTTCCCAAGACTAAAGCCAACCAACTATCTAACTAAAAGAGAACCCCAAATGGAAAGTTGATTGAAGATTACCAGGTTTTAACTAAACTAACCATTGGCGTTGACTGGACTACTAGTGACTAGAGGTTGATAAATCCGATACATAGATTCTTGAAAAGACCTAGACCGACCCTCATAAATAAGACTGGAGTTATTTGTCAGTCGGGAGTTAATTCTCTACCTGGCCATTAAAGGAGGTGGGTGAGGAACGGGGCCAACTCTGTACCCTCAACCAACCCAAGCACGCCAAAACGCTCAAGTCACATGGCGTACTTTTCCTACTATACGTACTACATAAAACATGCATAGTTTTGTGTTTAGGGTAGTAGCCATTGTTTAATGTCTCATTATGCCAGTATGGGTTGAAAGGACACTGCGTTTTCTTTTGCACTATTTCATGACTTTCACCTGCAAGGGGTTTGGTAGCATGGAGCACCTCCCAACTATTTCTACCATCTATAAGTGACAGTCCTACTTGTACATTCATTACTCAGTCATTCAACAAGATCATTTACTCTGTTTTGATTTACTATTCTCGCGATTTCTTCCAAGCATTTCATGTGAATGGTGATTTACCCGTAGGATCGTATAATATCCTCCTACAATTGTTGTTGAGTTTACCCTTCGTGAAGTTTCCCACTGTGTTTCGCTGGAGTTATGGTCGGGGTTTATTTGAGCAGGTCTTGTGATAGCCCAAATGTATACCTATTTTTCGTTACCAAAATCTCACTGGTAAATATTTGGTTGCTATTATGGTCATATACAATGACATGGGTTTTTCTTCGCCTTTTCTCTATTTCCCAACTTATCAATAAATTCTTATGTGTGCAATATTCCCATTTGAGAGTCTCCCTAAGAAGCTAGCAGTCAAGCTATCTATTAAGTAATACTCATACCCTAACTGTAACTAAAGAAAAATCGGGTTATTGTCTTCATTCCCACTTACTCATAATTTGAATGCATGTGAAGACATGTATAACTAGAGTCTTTGTCGTGGTGTTTTTCCTGCATGTTCCTCAATTTTATTCGTTGGGTATTGGATAGATTAATGGTTATGTATGTTTGCCCTTTATGAAATTGACTTAAATCTTAGGTTTACATTTATCATGCAGCTTTTATATATAACCAATAATCATTAGTTTGTTCTCTATATTGTTACTTGGATTGATCTCGGATGCTCGTTACTAATGATGTGCCCCCTTTTTTTGCAAGGGTACCCATCAGAAAGATTTGGGCTCTTCCTCCCCATTTTGGTATGGATGATACACGATGTTCACACCAGAGAAGGTGTCGAATCTCCCCATCCGGAGTTAAGTATTATCCTGGTTATAGTTTCCTATTTTATTAGCTCTTCTCCGATATGTTGAACGAATTGTAATGGTTTTTTCCCAATGCATGCAGGGTTTCAGCTATGCGAATACATGGAGGACAACCACTGTCGTCCATGTGAAAGGTAATTTGGGTTTCTGTAACATCCCGCTCTGGCGCACTTACCAAACTTATTCTTTGAGAACACTTCCTCGCAAGTGATCTGGATTTTTATGATGATAAAACTTTTTCCTTCATTATGATGCGTTAAGATATATGACAAGATGTTTTTACTACGTTGATGTAGACAGGTGTTGTTGACTCAGTTTCATTGAGTGTGCAGGGTTTCAGACCCTAAGGATGCAAAGGCATCAGTGGAACTCCCTTGGACTCCGGATTGAGTCAGGGAGTGGGCTATTTGGGTTATTTCATTTACGGTGATATTGTTTTGATTTGATGTTATTGATTTTATGATATGTTGTTGACAT
>JZKD02S2341523.1:256981-273802 GCA_000966675.3 Picea glauca
ATGGAAACTGAATCAGTGGTTTCCTATTAATTCAATTGACTGTACATGGAGGGTTCTTCACAAATCTCTGCTTTGCTCTCTGCTTGCTCCTGTATGAATGAATGAGAAATCTGATACAATGTACAAAGGAGGGTGTCTATTATTCTGTTTTCCCTCTCGAAAGTAGAAATGTCTAATCTATAGTTAATTCCTATCTAACAGCATTAATTCAAATAAATGCCTTCCTATCTACTAATACAATATAACTGCGCTCGGCTTTGAATGCCTTCATCCCAATGACGGCGCAACAATCTCCAAAGCATTTCAAAATGTGCGTGCTGGCACTGTCCAGCTGTATGTTCTTTCTCCGTGCACGCTGGCCTGCTTGATGACGTGTAGATGCTCCTGCATCACTTTATTACTATACTGTGCAACAAAATTTCATTTATTTCTAACTGGTCTTCCTATGCCTTTTTCATCTTTTCATTATCTACTTTAAACACTTGTAATTCTACGATGAGTTTCTTCATTGTTTCCAAAACCTGGTTGGTTGAACTTCCTTCGCTGTTATGCCCTAGTTTTTTAGGAAGTCCTTGATTAGGATTCTCTTCAGGTCTGATTTCTTCTTCATTCTGTGCTGACATTATCATAACAGACCAACAATTTTTTTGTTTGTAACAGTAAACATATTTGTTATTTTTTCTTCAATAGAAAATAAAAACTTAAAATAATTTGGCCTTTACCTGAGGTCCAAGTGTTGTAACCTTCAACTTTGATACCATATGTAATGTACCCCAAATTTCCCAAATAAAAAGAAAATTTGTTAGGGGACATTAAATTTCCTTGACTCTTAAATATTTGATTGTGACACAGAGATAATCCATTCGACATATCTTTATTCCTCTATTGTATGCATAACATATTTATCGTCGTTGTTGGATTAGAGTCATACACTTATTTGTAATTAAGAAAGTTGTGACTAGGGCTAGTGACAGTGTTATGGTATCCACACGATAGTCAGTATGGTAAACGATGTATGTCATTGTGGCTAGTGTTAAGGTTATGGATAGACTACATGACAGTTTATAGTCTATAGTCTATTACCCATTGTATTTTAGATAGGATGACTTGAAATAGACATGGTATATAAACTATCATATGGATTTCCTAACACTAACACTATCCATATCAATATCAATATATATATATATATATATATAGTTTATGATATAAACTATCATATGGGTACCATAACCCTAACACTATCCATAACATATATATATTGTATATAAATTAACATATGGATACCATAATACTAACACTATCCATAACATATAAATAGCATTTAACATATGGACTTTTATAAGGATTCCATAACAACGTATGAGTTTAGTATAGTGTAACAACCATATGCCATAACAATATGGTTTTTTTCTAGCGTCGAGGGCATAAACCTATTCCTAACATTGTTAAACCCTACCTGACTATTAACATAGCTCAACCATGAACTTGTTCGAAAACCATTTGTGGTGGATGATAGGTCGTTCCTATAGGCATTTACTTATGGTCTGGTTCATTAATGGTGAGAAATATCCCATACCGTCCAAGATGACACTTAGGAAAGCACACCCATTGCAGGCTCGACATGTCCTCGACTTCACATGGCAGAGGTAATGGTGGGTACCAACTACGTTTACTCCTTTAACGAGGCCCTCGAGGCAACATTTGTTTGTTTTTTTACCCCTTTGGTCCTGTAACAAGTTTTGTATCTATGTTTGAAACATAATCAGTGCTCTTTGGTGAGGTTCAGCTCTGGTGTGTGATGAAGAAATCATCGACGCATACCCAAGGTTCTTTATATGCCAAGGTGAGTAACGATTTCATTGTTTAAGACCTCTATGAGAAATATTTTGTGTTGTTCTCTCTATTTGATGCAAATGTAATTAGTTGAGCTCAAAATAACAAGCCTCATGGTTTCCTTTATTTGTTTGAGAATTGACAGTTGCACCCATATGCATTTGCTACCCAGAATTTCCACTAGGTTTATGGTTTTGGGTTTGGAGAGTTATTGTGTTTCCCTCTTGGTTGATTGTTAGGCTTCTAACCTATACTCAAGGGTATTTTCCCAGTTAGACTGTGGTTTGTATCATTTTAATGTTAAACCCTTCGCGTTTTTCTTTTTTTCTTCGTTGTAATACGGTTATTCTTACCCTTTGGGATTCGTCCATAGATCCCAACACTTTCTAGGCGGGTTGATGTTTTCATACTTTTCTGTTGTTGGTACTCCATAGGGAAATTTCGTAATTTTCACTATGTGTTTACATGGAAATATTAACCCTCTGTGGGGGGTTTGAAATTTACCCTATGTATAATTGTAAATAATAGTATTAAGCCTCTATGGGAATTCATAATTTGCGCTCTGTGTATGTAAATAGAAGTATTAACCTTATATGGAGATTCATAATTACGCTCTGTGTACTTATATTAAAACTTTGTCGGAATTCATAATTTACACGCTATGTATGTAAATAGCAGTATTAACCCTCTGTGGGGATTCATAATTACGCTCTATGTAATTATATTAACACTCTGTGGAAACTCATAATTTACACTTTGTGTATGAAAATAGTAGTATTAACCCTCTATGGGAATTCATAATTACGCTTTGTGTACTTGTATTAACACTCTGTGGGAATTCCTAAAATTATGTTGTGTGTAATGGTTTTCGTATTTATTTCTCTACCAAGAGGGATTGAGTTATTACTGTAATTTTATTTAATTGTAGTGATTCATTGTGAACAAAAGACAGGTAGCATCCTATGCACCTCTTATGAATGCTTATTGATTTAATACTTCCTCACTATGATCGTTAACCAAATCAGGAATTCCATTGTGTGGTTTCGGTAAATGAATGGAAGTATCTGTTTAAAAACTGAATTTTTCCATAGTCGATTCCTTCTGTTTATTGTTCCTCGACACGGTTTTGGAGAAATATTAATCTGTACTTCCTGTTTCCTTAATCTACGCACATTCTATTTCGTTTCTAGTTATTTACTTTCACTTTCTCTATTTTATGAGTGAATTTATATGAATGGATATGTGAAATTAACGATGGGGCCCTTTTTGGTTTTGTGAGGGTACCCATTAGTCAATTTTGGGTCCACTCCTCCTCCTCCTGGATTGGATAGATTGGCACACAAGAAGAAGAGGCGATTTGGATTCTTCACTAGACTCAAGCTAAGTATTGTCCTTGGCTCATTCTTATTGTTTCATCTCCATAGAATTAAAATGTTAGGATAGTTTACTAAACCCTTGTTTTTCTTGTTTTTGCATGTTGTGCAAACCGGGGAAATCAGATAGAGAAACTATCTTGCTCGAAAGGTATTCAAGTTCTAATCTATGCAGGAATTACTTTGGTTACATACAGATTTTATGCATACTTCTTAGACTCTATTTACAATATGAGTGGTAGTGGATTCGTTGGCCTATGGTACTCCAACTATAATATTTGAACCATGATAGATTGAATACAAGGGTTAATTTTGTAAGATATTTTGAGTTCATCACTATTTTTCTGTAGTAATAAAAATTGTGTTCAAACTATTATTCTTTCTATCTATTCTCTGTGGTGTTGTACAAATTTGAATAATAATTCTATATATATATATATATAGTTAATTATATATGTATAACCATAATTAATGGACAATAGGAACATACAATAGTTTTGTTAATTTTGTATGTATGAGCACACACACACACACACACACATATATATATATACCACCATCACATTTCAAATAAAACAATATATGCAGTACCATTTAACTCTAATAATCCATCATATTCCTAACAAATAATAATCATAACATAACATTGACAAGGAATGCAAGGCAAGATACATATATGAAACCTGACGCTGGAATACAACTATAACAACCACGTTCCACCCAACCATAAAACAGAACAACCAAGTTCACTTGCCATGTTCACCCCCTAGCTAGACCATGAGTCCATAAGGGCAAAGTGAATGATCCTCCTTTGTTATAGTCACCATCCACAGATCAGAAATTCCTTTCACTCCCACTAACAATGCTCATAACAGAAAATAGTTTATTTTCTAACACACTAAGCAACGTCCTGCCTCCTCCATATGTTTTTTTTATATTCATTTTGTGCCTAGGTCTTTCCTTACCTCCTTGGGAAATTCACAGCTTTACAAATCCTTGATTTTTAGGGGCTGCTAGTGGTCAAATTCCACATTTTACACTTGTGAAAATCTGCCTTGAGGTAACTCAAACCTATTCCCCACTCATGGATTCATGGTCAGTTATTTTTAACCTGGTTGTTCCATTTGTCTTCTAACATTTAATTTATTAAAATTTTGTCTTTCACATGTGTCAAAATAAACTAGGTTAGTTGGGAAAGTCAATTATTTTCTCAACAGTCATTAAATAATTAATTACAACAATAAAAAATTCCAAATTTGGATTTTCCATAAATGGAAAATAATTTCCAAATCCAAATTTTCCAAAAATGGAAATTTATTTCCAAGTTCACTTAGAATTTAATATTCTAATATCTTGAGGATATTACACTACTGACTATAGTTTCCACATCCTTACCATGGCCCTTATATTAGGGTTTAACTTGTACACAAAAATTTATGCTTATCCTTGAACTATATCCTTGTACAACACAAATTTTACTAACTCCATGAACCTGATCTCGTACTCTTACACGGTCCCATTTCTATGAACTAGAGCATGAAATTATCCTACCTGTTGTTCCCCATAGTATGCAGGAAAATATTTCCTTCAAAACCTTTCCTCAAAAAGTTCCCATGAGACAGTGTCCGGGGTAAGGTGCAACTACCTCTCCAGGTTACCCCACTAGTTCAAGGCACTATCCCTCAACTAACATATTTCTATCTTCTCCTTTGATGTGGAATCATATTCTCTTAAGGTGAAACATCGTGTCATTCCTTCCAACCAGGCCTCTACATTTTCACTTGCACGCCCACCAACAAAATCTAGGCGTTTGATCTTTTGTAGTTCTCTGGTGATGTCCCCTGGTGGAGGCCCTCCCTGTTATCCCCTTGACACTTCAGGGTTACCCACTCCATATGGTGGGGGTTCCACTTCAACATATGTTGAATTGAATCCCTTTAATGTCTCATTAATAGCCTCTAAAGAGCACAAAATGAGAGCTTATTTAGGCAATGGTGGTGGCAACATTGACGTTGGTGGTCCTTGTGATGATGCCCATCGACCTTTATTTCCCCAAGTCGTAACCATATTGAATAACTGAATCTGCATCAAACCAAATTCTTATCAAGAAAGAGTTCAAGGAATTCCACATTTGTTCAAACTTATACTTACAATCATAGGGTTAAGCATAAGTTCTTTATACCTGTCTGTAAACAAACATTACTTCTATACGACGAGTGGCTAAAGGTCAATGTCAAAATCCTCTAATCTTGGTAACTTGTTCGGGTATGTTATTAGCTTTGTCTCCTTGCTAACTATGCTAGCACCACAATGTACCCACCAATTACTCTAACTTAACTATTTAGTCAAGAATATAACCCTTACCTATATCGATATACACCACTCATATTATTCATCCTTATAATATTATTATTATTATATATCCTTGTATTACCACATTTTCTATATGTTTGTCATTCATTACTTTAATATTAGTTACCCTACTATTTAACCCTTTATTTACTACTTCCATACATATTTTGTAATATAGCAATGCTCTTTTGTTTTATAAAGGTTTATAACCATAACATATATACACCTCTATAATCCTTAAAATATATATATATATATATATATATATATATATATATATATATAAGTACTATCAATATAACCATATATATAATCAATATAAAATCTAATTTATGAAAAAAAATAACTAACTATAAATTAAGTTAAAATTGAGTTTAAATAAATAAAACTAAATTCAATTTTAATTTAATTCAAATAAATAAAACTAAAGTTTTTTTTTTTAATAAAATGAAAACTAAATTTAAAAATAATAATAAAAGAAAAGAAAGAAAAAAAATTAATTGATAAATAAATAAATAAAATGACTTACCCGGTAAGTAACGTGGAACTTGCATGTGATCCAAGTGTTACTCCCTCTAATTTCCACAATAAAAAAAAATGTGAACATTTAAATCCTAATCACCACCATTCATTCCTCATTGCTTGGTTGTCTATGCCTTTAGGCGTGGCCTTGGCTCCATGGATGGTTGTCGAAAGGGCATGCTTATCCTCATTATGTTAGTATCTCCTCCCATTTCTTGGGTGCTTGATGTCATCCATGAGTGTTGGGATGGGACTTTGTATGTTTCCTGATTTGGCTTGTGGGCTCTCTCCCTCGGAAAAAGGTCACAAGCTAGATAGAAAAGTGAAGGAGGTTGTGCGCGTTGAAGGAGGTCGATTTCCAGCTAGCAAGGGAAGGATAAATGTGGTAACCTCTTGTGGGATTCCTCCTCATAGTTTGGTGTTGGTGGTGGTGCGGGGGTGTTGGTGGAGGTGCTGGTGCATAGTGAAAAACAATCGTGCCTCATGGAATCATGCCTCCTCATGGCCCATGGGCTTGTTGCGTTGGGTTTGGACTTGTGTCCTTGTGTTGGATCTCAAAACACAGTGCAGAACAAACACCCCTTACAAAGGCCTTCAATGAAATGCAGTTCCTCCTTCTCGAGAAATTATTTTGGTTCTCCTTGTCTCTAAATACCATTCGTAACCTCCAAAGCAAATTTCATTCTTCCCTTTCTTGAACGAAGACAAGGGATCTGTGAGATTCAAACACAAGATGAACCAGTGATGGGAAATGGATGTGTGTGGGTGTAGGTGGGATGGACCCAGTTCTATAACGATTGCGTAGAAATGGAATGATGGATCTTTTGGGTGCAGAGAAAATGGGGAAAAATTTCTCACACTCCAAATGTGGAATACTCTCAGGAAAGCTACTAGAAAAATAGTGCATGGCAATGATAGGAATCATTCAGCATGCTTTGTAACATCAGGGTAGAGAAATATCGATCATTTGATCACACCAGTGTTTCTTTCAATCATATTGAATTTTAAATGCCAAAAATCCTTCTAGTCTAAAGGGATATCATGGTTTTGGAATAGTAAGAAATCTTAGGTTGAAACACTAAGGTAATCTAATCTTTTTTCTCTTTCTTGTAGACAAATGACAAAAACGAGTTGAAATTTGTTCTATGTAATGAGGATGGTTACTATTACATGTGATGAGGATTTCTACTCTGTTTTCTTCCATCAAATGACGTAACAAGTTGAAAATTCCCCCACTTTGTTCTTTTTCCAGGTCCGGTTGTCTCAGGAGATTTGGTATGGCATGTGCTATTTGGTGCTAGACCTTCTCGTGGACTTTGATAGCTAGTGGAGGTTGGGCCTATGAAATTTTTGAGATGCATAGTGCATGCAGACTCGTGGGATCCTCCCTTGGACATGGAACTATGTTTTGAGATTGGTATAGCTCGGACTTAGTGCTTGAGCCCAATATTTGTTTTTATTTATATTATTGCATTTTTTTATATATATATTATTTCATTTTGTTTTTATATATTATTGCATTTTTCCTTTATATTTTTGCATTTTTTTTTTGTTTACACCTTAAGGAGGTCATCAAATAATCATCTTGATGAACTTTGCAATTTACTTGTGGCTGTCAAATTTGGGTAAAAGTGTCAAAGGTGATTGTGTGCAAAGGTATTCATGTTAACAATTTCTCATGGCTGGAACATAGATGGAAGAATGGAATAGGCTTGAATGCCTCCTTCTTTCTACCTTTCACCTAATTCATAATTCTAACATTCTTTATAAGAGTTATTCGAGGGTTTTTTGGTGGTAGGCCCTAGGTTACAGTTTTGAAACCAGGCTCTGATACCATTTGTAACAACCATAATGGCTTTAAAACTAGAGTAAATCTATATTTCGATTTAACCATGATAGGGTATTTCTTCCATTCTGGTTGAAATATTTAAGAACAAAATCTAAGACATGACATAGTATATCTATAACTGTTATAACTTGAAATTTCTTAAATTTAGTACAAAAATAATAATTTCATAATTTACCTCTTGACTTTAAAACTAGAGTAAATCTATATTTCTATTTAACCATGATAGGGAATTTCTTCCATTCTGGTTTCAATATTTAAGAACAAAATCTAAGACATGACACAGTATATCTATAACTTCTATAACTTGAAATTTCTTAAATTTAGTACAAAATAATAATTTCATAATTTACCTCTTGAAGAAGAAGGTCATCTTGCTGAAATTTCTTGATGAAAGTGTTTGCATGAAACTGAATATTTACCTCTTAGCCTCTCTGGCTCCCTAGCTCTAGGAATCCTTGTGGTTTCCTAGCCACTAAGCCCAAAGTTCCCAGCTGTAACGTCCTCCACGTTACGACAACAACTCTGAGAATAGGTGCAATTTTTTTTTTGGTTAAGGTGTGTGTGCACGTGTATTAGTAACAACACACTTGACTCTACGTCGCCACTCGACAACCAACAAGACGCAACCACGATGTTCAGCACAAGAAGACTGAAGGCACACATCGAGTAACTGCAACATTATACGACCATAGGCATAAGACGCATAACACAAACATTAATACATGCTTGGGGTGCACATTAAGAACACAGAGGGAAGAATCTAGGGGGTTAAAGTTACTATTTCTGCACAGGAAAGCAGGGCATTTAGTCTTATGTCTTCTCTAAAGAAGATTAGATAGGCTCCTGGACGACTGCTCAGGCAGAAACTAGTAACCCGACCTAGAACAAGGCGCCAGCAAGACGAACACAATAAGATGACCCCGACATATCCCAGTGACAACAAGAAATAAACGACCCTAGACATAAGGCGTACAACTAGCAGCTGTAAGCAGAAATGACACCAGGTGTTAAGCACAGTACAGTCACAGATGGAAGAATCCAATAGTAGAGTTTACTATTTCTGCACAGAAAAGCAGGGCTTTTAGTCTTATGTCTTCTCGAAAGAAGATTAGACAGGCTCATGGCCGACTGCTCAGGAAGAAACTAGTAAACTCTGTCAGCTGTGTCGCAAGAGTGGAAACCCTGCCTTTAAAGGGCCCGAGACTCTTGATACGTCACTGGATTCTTTACCCAGAAAAATCACACACACAGACAGGTCTCCTAAGGCTACCAGGGGGTGGCTATATCCCGCCCGACACAAGTAGACCAGGCAAAAGAACGATCTCGTCCAGGTACAACAACAACTCAAGACAACCACTAACCCTACAGACTCGCAGGTCCGAAGGATTCCGACAATGACCCAACAAAGTTAATACAAGGTAGTTCCCACGACTCAAGGCATGTAATACTGGCCCAATACTCCCTTGAACTCCATGAGTAGACGAGATACCCAGCCCAACCGTTTAAGAATGTAAATTTAAGTAATTTCAGATTTCCCCATTACAATCTTAGCAATTCAAGGTACTTGGTTCTAGGACCTTATTTTTATAACCATAAGTAACCCAAGTTCTAACCGTATTAAGATAAGTCCACAATGCCATTGTTTTTCATAAAGTACCTAATCACTAAAAAATTCCACCTTAATTTATAATGACATATATTACCTTTACACAATTCAATATAAAAACAACATCACATTGTCAAATGACATCATATTTGAATATATCAATAAACCATCATATTTACAAATGACAAGATATAACAATTACAATATTTAAAATGACATTATTTAAATAACAATATTTTAAAAGGGACCCTATATAAAGATATTTAAAATGTCACACCTAAAATATCCACATTTAAAAGGACAAAAGTAACATCATAATTAAACCATCGGTCCCTAATGTCAATATAAAAATAACATCACAATTAAATGGAAATCATATATACAAGTAACTTCATATTGAAATTCACAATACCATCACATAATTAAAAGGGGCAATAGGTAAAAATAACCATATTAAAATGACAATAATTCATAAGAACATTATTTACCAAGACAAAAATAATAAAGTTAAAACTGACAATACTTAATAATAACAATAATTAAAATGTCGTCATGTAGAAGGGCTTCTTAATTCCATATAACGAAGACCAATTTTCCATTTACAGTACCAGGACTAATGGTGTTAGCAGGAAGCATTACGCTGCATCAACAGTACCATAAACACCGAGGGTATTGAAAAATTGCATTCTGTATACAATGGTAATAATATTACGCCCGACGTTACAATAATATTCCCAGTGCAGTAAAGGCCCGGGGCATTAGCGTTCTGTAATTTTTATCATTAACATTAACCTTTCTTTTCGTTTTAGGAGAATTAATTTGCAAATCAAAACAGTAAGTTACATTCCTGTATTCTAACAACAACGATATGTAAAATGACTATGTGTAAAAAGAACATTGCTCCAGCTATCCATATTTGAAAATCCCGATGTTTAAAAACAAATACATTTTAAAAGACGATACATATGATAACATCATAATTGTATATATATTCGGTGTCACTAGCATTTAGTTATTTCAATGGGAAAAACAAAGAGTGAGGTCGTAAGACTATAGATTATCAGTCTAAGTTAAGTAAGTTGAAGGGCGTTTTTGTTTTTGCTTTTATTCTAAGACAGCAAGGCGGCAAAATCCTAAAACCCGCTAGTTGTAGTAAGGAAATCGTTTAAGCACCGTTTAATATGAGTCTAAAATTATAATTAAAGGTTAATGCCTTCAACCAACACGTTACTCCTTCATTGATCAAATCAAAAATGAATGGCAGTGATTTATCGCTGGACGCATTAACTAACAACGGTAATAGCGTGACCATAGGTATTAACCTTCAACATTCTTTACATTGATAATCGCCCGAATACCATAAAAATTTTAAAATCATTTCTGAGATTGATAGTTCAAGAGGAAATGCCTAGGAACTATATCAATATCTTTTTAATTATGCACACATGGTAATTAAGAAACTGTTCCATAGCAACCGCACAGGTGTGAGGATCTTCCGACCATACAGCCATGCGCACAGGTGCATTCAATCTCCGTCCAGGTGGCAACGCGCGGGTAATATTAAACTTCTGTCCAGCAGTGAATGCCCAGGTATCAGTAACAAGTAGGGCGAAGGCCTCAATAAGGTGGGCGCATGGGCATTTCCCCCAACGCGCAAGAAAACAGCTATAACACGCAGAGATTCTAGGATGAAAATTGGGGGTTCGGGTTCGTTGGGGCCACAGGGAGATGAAGGGGACCTCCACTACTGAAAGGAAGGAACCCAGTTTCTAGATTTAGCTCGCCATTTGCACGACTGGGATCCATTCATTCTGTTTTCGCAGCAAGTCTATCAGTGCACGAAATCAGAGATGCAGATGTAACCTTACATGGACGGGGATTAGACAGGGTTGCTCCAATGCCTAAACACTAAACGAAATCATCTCAGGGGATCTTAACCTCAGTCGCGATTTCAAATTCGGATAAGGAGGTGTACGAACAGGCAACTCAGACATCAAATAACCAACTTCAGGATACCCTACGAAGGTAGACAAAAATACCTTGGGTGCTCAACGCCAGAACACCCCGTAGTAAGAAACCAAAGCCTTGTACATGAGGAGCGGCCCAGGAAAATAAAAAAAAAAAGATAAAGGGGAGAGTAAGGGGAATGCAGTGGCAAGGGCCAGGCAGGGTTATAGAATGACAGCCTAGGGTTCATAAGTAACCCAACGAACTGAATATTCAGCAAGGAAATGCTTCCATTTAAATTATAGACGCGGGATTAATTAGCTTTTTTTTTTTTTTAGCCAGAATACCATCCCAATTTGAATTTCAGAGATAAAAGGCATCACCATAATTTAATTTCAAGATAGTAAGACGCAACAAGTAGGACTATGCAATAAATCCAGCAAACGAGATTGTCGGAACCAACCTTTCAGAACATCATACTCCACCAAAAGTTTTCCAGAACAATATCACTGTAGCATACTAAAGAGAACCACAACAGCTGAAGCAACATCTTACATATAATGCATCATAATCGCATAAGAGAATAACTAGAAAGTCTACTCTACCAGAAATAAAATCATACCGTTGCCTTTCGCCCGCTTCGGAGGACATCCCGTGCTCCGTGCCGTGTCTCACGCTCCGTCCCGCTCCTGCTCGCCGACCGTAGAAAGCTCACCGGTACCTCCCAGCCAATCGCTAGGGGTACTCTACTTCCCCCTTAGCCCCCCGAGCTGCAAAGGGAGCACACAAGATCCAGAGATAAGACTAGCTTCTCAGCTTGCCTCCAAGGCTAAGCTACCACTCCAATACAGCTGATAATTTCCCAACTCCTCACAAGAAAATAGTCAAGCCACAAACCGGCAACGTAACATTACGCTCCCCGTTCATCCCCCATCTTCCTTCTTTTCCCCTTCTTTTATAGCATTTGAGACCCACCTACTTTCCCTAAATCAATATTAGTTTAATTTTTAATGACAATCCTCTAAAAATTCTTTGTCGTCCAAGTGTCACTCATCCCCCATGTTTCTCTAAAATTATTTTCTTTAATTTAAATAAAAGACTCATTTCCCTCACCCCTCCTATAATCGCTCCTAGAATTACTCCTAGGGTTCCTAGATCCCCTCTCAACTTTTATTAACTTTCCTAAAATGAAGTTGTTGATTTTTAGTAACTCCTTAATTGTTGATTCCTTTTTTCTTTTTACCCTATGTTCCCTTACTTTCCTTTATTAAGTTTCCTTTATTACAAGTTTCCTTATTTCTTGTAACATCCTCCTCGTTACGACAACCATTCTAGTAACAGGTGCAATTTTTTTTTTTTTGTTTAAGGTGTGTGCGCGCGGGTAGGAGTAACAACACACTTAACTGTACGACGCCACTCGACAACCAACTAGATGCCACCACGACATTCAACACAAGAAGACTGAAAGCACACAATGAGTAACTACCAATATACGACCATAGGCACAAGACGCACAACACAAACAATAAGACATTCTGGGGGTGCACAGTAAGAACACAGAGGGAAGAATCCATGGTGTTAGGGTTACTATTTCTGCACATGAAAGCAGGGCGTCTAGTCTTATGTCTTCTCGAAAGAAGATTAGACAGGCTCTTGGTCGACTGCTCAGGCAGAAACTAGTAACCTGACCTAGAACAAGACGCAAGCAAAGCGAACACAAAAAGAAGACCCCGACATATCACAGTGACAACAAGCAATAAATGCCCCTAGACATAAGGCGTACAACTAGCAGCTGTAAGCAGAAATGACACCAGGTGTTAAGTACAGTACGGTCACAGATGGAAGAATCCAACAGTAGAGTTTACTATTTCTGCACAGAAAAGTAGGGCTTTTAGTCTTATGTCTTCTCGAAAGAATATTAGACAGGCTCTTGGCCGACTTCTCAGGCAAAAACTAGTAATCTCTGTCAGGTGTGTCGCAAGAGTGGAAACCCTGCCTTTAAAGGGCCCAAGACTCTTGATACGGCACTGGATCTTTTACGCAGAAAAACCACACATAGACAGGTCTCCTATAGCTACCAGGGCGTGACTATATCCCGCCCGACTCAAGCAGACCAGGAAAAATAACGATCTCGTCCAAGTACAACAACAACTCAAGACAACCACTAACTCTACAGACATGCAAGTCCGAAGGACTCCGACAATGACCAATCAAGTTAAGACAAGGTAGTTCCCACGACTCAGGGCATTTAATACTGGCCCAATGCTCCATTGAACTCCATTAGTAGACGAGATACTCGAACAACCGTAAGGAAGGTAAATTTAAGTAAGTGCATATTCCCCAATTATAATCTTAGTAGTTCCAGGTACTTGGTTCAAGGACCTTATATCTAAAATCATTAATAACCCAAGATTTAATCATATCAAGATAAGTCCACAATGCCCTTATTTTTCATAAAATACCTAACACTAAAATTGCACCTTAAATTATAACGACATATATTACCCTTACATAATTCAATATAAAAATAACATCACATTGATAAATAACATCATGGTTGAATATATCAATAATCCATCATATTTATAAATGACAAGATATAACAATTACAATAATTAAAATGACATTATTTAAATAACAGTATTTTAAAAGGGACCCTATATAAAGATATTTAAAATGTCACACCTAAAATATCCACTTTTAAAAGAACAAAAGTGACATCATAATTAAAGTATCAGTCCCTAATGTCAATATAAAAATAACATCATAATTAAATGGACATCATATATATACAAATAACTTCATATTGAAATTCACAATACCATCACATAATTAAAAGGGGCAATAGGTAAAAATAACCATATTAAAATGACAATAATTCAGAAGAACATTATTTACCAAGACAAAAATAATAAAGTTAAAACTGACAATAATTAATAATAAATCAACCCTTACCCTATAGCATTAATTCATCAACATTAACCAAAATCAGTGAAAACTCTCAGCAAAGTTTACGAGCCCATTTAAAATAGATGAATAATCATTAACACCATTCCCAACTAATCAATGCTCTCAATGAAAAATAATGTATTTACCAGCAGAAAAACACCAGCTACCCTACGTACCAGCTTGATATTAACATTCCACAAATGAATAAGCACTCAACGACGCTACATTCCATATCGGTTAAAGCATTAAAATTAGCACTACGAAATTCACAACTTTAATAGTCAATTCCCAATGATATTATTATCCCACAATCAAGCGTTAAAAGGGACATCCCCACACATTACCCTTCCATAACTAACAAGCATTTCGAAATTTGCGCTACATTCCCAAATGGAACACGCATTAAAGTTGGCACTACAACACTACCAGTTTTGAAATTATTCTCATTTAAAAACGGTTCGCTAAACAACTTCCGAAAAGGGTGCCCTAGAATCTACTGCAGTAAAGGCATAAGCCTGTCAAAACGAACTCTTGCCAGTCACACCATAGATCGCGGAGTCCCTGTCAACCTGTATCCATCAAATGAGGAATGGCTGCAGGCGTGTCCTGGCATAGCAACGGTCAGAGGTTGTTGTCGGCCTTAAGGAACGATGTCACAGAGTTGGGAAGAAGGTGAGTTAAAGCAGTCGCCCCTAAAAACAGGAATGGTTGGAAGGGCACACACGGAGAGAGAGTCACGCAGGAGATCACAGGTACTCTGGTTGACACTTGGAGAGGAAAAAAGGATCGCTGCAATTTGCGAAAATTAAAAAGGGAAACCGTGGACCCCTACCCCTCAACCATCACGCAAAGGAAGGCAAGGAACATCCAGTCCACGCAAAGGAAAACACAGCGCGCGTCTGATGAGGATAGTGTACAGCAAAATCGCGTTTTGTTTTTTTTTTAAACCGACGGAAGGTACCCTGTACCCCAGCAATCTAAAGCTTTTAACACCGGTGAAATGGTAGGTTTACCCAACCAATCGTGGCTTTTCTTAGGACAACGAAAATTACAGGTTGCCCATTAAAAAAAATTCTGGTTCTACCCATCGAGTTTACAGGTTCTGTTTATGCAATGCTGTGCAAACTAAGAGAGACAACCCGAATGAAAACAAAAGAACTATGGATCGTTGTGCATAACTAAATGACAACCAGATTTAATACGAAAACGCTTTTCAACGCCGTTTCATTATTCTGCGGGAAGTGTACCAAGGCATGTATTTAGTGATCCAGAGTTTCGAGTAAGATTTACATTCATGCAAGGGTCCATTTCTGGTTGGATTTCTTTTTAAATCTTAGAGATGCGGTAATCACAGTAGTTATATAAAGATATAGATGTCAGTCCATTGCAACAAAGTATGAAGGAAGATCAATGACGATCCTCATATACATATATGCCAAACGCTTTGAATATCCACACTGAGATACTATCTAGAGGTGTACTAGTGTTACATATTTCATTTTACAATGGTGTGAAATTATTGCACGAATCCAGGTTCTAACTTGACCAACGAACCTAAATGCAAAGTACAAAAGACCACGACAGATAAAACCTAGATGCCAGGGAAAAACATAATTCATATTGACTCCAAATATGGTTGTTGTTAATTCACCATAGGATCACTTGTATTCTTCACCAGTTGCAGCAATAATTAAAGAAACCAATCAATCTGCAGGAGGATGCAAATGAGAACAACCATTCATCCCAACGATAACCAACATCCATTGAAATTGAACATTCATCCATCTAGATTACCATTACTCAAGCAGATCTAATAATAGCCTATAGCATTCTACTCTACAACATAACGATCGTACCTTTGCCTTAACGTCGCCCTCGAACGTCGTCCGCGCGCTCCGTCCCGCTCCTGCTTGCCGACCGTAGCAAGCTCACCGATACCTCCCAGCCAATCGCTAGGGGTACTCTTCTTCCCCCTTAGCCCCCCGAGTCGCAAAGGGGCCACACAAGATACAGAGATAAGACTAGCTTCTCAGCTTGCCTCCAAGGCTGAGCTACCACTCCAATACAGCTGAGATAAACCCAACTCCTCACAAGCAATCCGTCGAGCCACAATCCGACAGCGTAACGTTACGCTAACCGTTCATTCCTTCTTCCTTCTTTTCCCCTTCTTTTATATAAATTTGAGACCCACCTACTTTCCTAAATCATTTTTAATTAAATTTTTATGACAAACCTCTAAAAATTCACTGCCGTCCAAGTGTCACTAATCCCCACGATTCTCCAAAAATTCATTTCTTTTTAATAATTGAAAGACTCAATTCCCTCACTCCCCCTAAAGTCGCTCCTAAAATTACTCCTAGGGTTCCTAGATCCCCTCTCATATTTTT
>JZKD02S2341523.1:287889-306433 GCA_000966675.3 Picea glauca
AGACATCTATAACCCCTGGAGTCAACACTCTGCCAGGTGAACTTGTGGGAGACTAAGGGCTCTAAGGAATAAGGCCCCTGCCTTATTGCGCACCCCTTAGAATCATCGTGAGCGATTGTCCCAGTCTGCCCTCACGACGTCGTGGATCCTCTCGAACTAGGTAATCGTTAACCTATAGTTCGAGACATGGCGGGAGTGCTAGTAGGCTGTGGCAGGGCTGTTGTCCACACCTCTCCCTCAACCTCTCTGGAAATCGTGGGTGGCCCCTTTACTCCATATGTGAGTCTGGTCGGCAAGCTATCATCAGCCTGCATCATCAACCATCATGTCAGAACATGTCAACAACATATCATCAATCAATATCATATCATCAAAACAAAGCAATATCACCGTAAATGAATCAACCAAAATAGCACACTCCCTGACTCAATCCAGAGTCCAAGGGGGTTCCACCGATGCCTCTGCATCCTCAAGGTCCCAAAACCCTGCACACTCAACAAACTGAGTCAATAGCACCTGTCTACATCAAGTAGTAAAACATCATGTCATCTATCAGAATGCATCATAATCAAGCATAAATGTATTAATATTAGAAAGGTCCAGATCACTTGCGAGCAAGTGTCCTCAAAGAATCAGTTTTGTAAGTGTGCCAGAGCGGGATGTTACACCAGTAACAACAATGCCCCTATTAAAGTTCTCCAAAATCAATATTTCCTCCAATCTCGTCCTTCGTCCCCCTCTATCCTAGAATTTCCTCCTTTCCTTCTTCTTCCAAAAAAAAAATTGCCCCCAAAAAATACCCCCTTCCTTATCCTCCTCTCTCGAATCCCTCCCCTTCATTCAATTCCCCAACTGCCTTATCCCCTCATTAATTCCCTCACCTACCATAATATAACAAAATAGTAAAAAAGGACTCATTGTATTTAATTTAATAATTAATCAAATTTAACTTAACAACTATGATCAATAAAAATTAATTGGGTTGTTACAATACCCCCCTTACATTCAATTTGGTTTAGTGGACTTTGATTCACCAAATATTTTGTAACATGGGAGGATGATACAACTCTAGGTATATTAGAAGGACATACATTGTTCACATCGGTTTCATTAACACCTAAGGAACTCATGTGAAGCTTCCTTAACTCCATCCTCTTTTCAGAATTAGAATTTTAAATTTTGAATTTTGAATTATTAAGTTTTGAATTTTCAAACACAAAAGTATTTTAAGTTTTGAATTTTCAAACACAAATTTCAATTATTAATTTTCATATTTTGTGTCATTGTTTCATATTTTGAATGTACAATATTATGGTATGTTGTGGAAAATCATGTACAATGGGAGTCTATAATCTAGGGGAAAGACACAAGTTCTACTCCAATTCCAATTTTAGGCAAATCCAAGTGCATCAAAAAAAAAACTCCAAGAAACCCTTGTTATTGTATGTGAAAAAATAACTAAAAACATGAAAAATAATAGTGGTGGTTGTGAAGAATGAATGTGTGAATTGTGCAACCATGTGTTAAAGGGAATCTACACTAGGTTGTGGAATCATCTTCTATCCATATCTGGTGAAGGGGTTAAAGGTTGCACATATTATCTTGAAAATGATGGAGTTAACGAAGCTTCACATGAGTTACTTGGGTTTTAGTCAAATCAATGTGGACAATCCATGTCATTTTAAGTTTCCTATAGTTGTATCATCCTCCCATGATACTCAAGATTAGGTGAATCAAAGTGAACTAAACCAAATTGAATCTGAGAGGGGTTCTACTTGCACGAGGAGAGGAGTAAAAGGTCTACAGGTTTTGTTGTTGAAAAAATTCATAAAATGTATAATGTGGTGCATAAGGATGAGGTTGATGATGGTGTAGATGAATTTTTATGGAAAATGTAATTTCATTTAAATCCACTAGTTCACCATATTACAAGAAATGGTGAGAAAAATCATAGTGGTTGGCCACGATATACGTGCCCAGGTTAAAATGAAATGAGGAAATCATTGTTAGATAAGGGGGTGACAAGAATACAAGGGATTATGGGAGACCTCAAACAATCTTGGATTCTTAAAGGGTGTTCAATAGTCATGGATAGTTGGACACACATTCAACAAAGGACATTGTTGAATATTATTGTCACATCTTCTAACCTTATTTTTTAAGAGCAATTGATTACAGTGGAAAACTTAAGGATGTTACCTTCACATCTGAGGTGTTGAAGGATGAAGTTGATGAGGTTATTCCTTCAAATGTAGTACATGTAATCATGGATGCAACATGCATTTGCGTAATGACAAGACTGATGGTCCAAAGTGGATGTAGGCATATCTTTTGGACTCCTTTTTGTGTACATTCGTTTAACAATGTCCTCAAATACATTGGGAAAATATATTGTATTTCAAAACTCATTTCAAATGAAAGATATGAACAAATGTTCATTTGCAACCACCATGCCTCATTAGCAATCTACATGATGAAATCAAGGAGGCAATTTTTGAAATATGTAAAAACAAGATATACTGCATTATTCTTCATCCTATGATGGATTTTCGTGCATCCTTACAAGCCACCATTGTTTCTCAAGAATGGAATCCATGATCCTAGTCTAAATCAACTCAAGCCAAGAACATAAGAGATATGCTTCTTTATGAATATTGGTGTTATTAACATAGATATGTATTTTTTTTCACAACTCCAATTGTGGAGTTGATTAGGTATGCAAATTCTGATTCCCATACTCTTGGGGAAATATACGAATGTATGGGTTGCATGTTGGGAAAGTTAAGGAACATAATTCATCAGAGAAGCCCCTCTTTGAATATTTTCCAAGAAATCCACAATATAATAGACAAGACATGTCCCAAACTCAATACCTCTCTTCATGTGTGTAATGTACCTCAAATTTGCCATTAAAAAAACAATAAAAAAAATCTATGGTACATTAATCTCTAATTTCATTTATATTCATTGGTAAAAGAAAGACATATGAATTCCCCTTATAAATATTCGTGAGGTAAATTAAGTTCTCCCCATCATGCGATGTCATTCCTACATCAATCTAACTTACTTTGGGTAGAATACTTATAAGGATAAATCACCAAAGATTCTATCACTTTCATTTGGTCTCAAACCTAATTCTCTATGTACATATATATATCTATATAGTAGATTTTAGAATTAGGACTCGTAGTCCTAACCTCTCCCTAGACATGAGGCTTCTATGTTTGCAGACAAGTCTAAACAATTTGTCCTTGAAATATAATGCACTTACCATATAAAAATCATGGGGTTGGGACTATACCCCTCGGCTGAAACTATGTGGCCTAGCAAAAGGCACTTGGCATCATTGTATAGTCAGGTTATTAAATGGGTTCCTTTATGAAATAATCATGGTTAGAGATGTGATATCATAGTCCATTCACCTAAAGGCATTCGGGTAACGAGTTCTCATGCTAATCCTCATTAACTCTAACTTAACTAGAATAGTCCCAACGAAGTTTTTAATGAAAAAAAAGGTTTACTGTAAGGAAAAAGTTAGGAAGAACGTATCCCCATCTAGTCGTGTCACGAAGGGATTAAGCTAACTATGTGTTTTTTCTTGACATGGGAAGAAAGGTGTATTTGTCAGGAGGAATTAAAACTCTGCACTTAACCATTAATGGCAGTCCTGCGTGTATAAGTTTTGATGGCTTTCCCCAATCCTACCTCCAATCTACTCATGCCAACTCGGCCCCATCAGATGGCCCAAACAACCCTTGTACCTTCATTATTAACTTGGAATCGCAAGGGATTCTCTTAGTTTAAAATGAATTTTATTTTGTCATTGTGAGACCCTCTTAATGGCTTTGCATATCATTTTCTTAGCAGGGGAGACTATTGACTTCGAGGTCGCTATCCGGTGGGACAGGAAGCATAGTTAGTCTTCCATGGTAAGTCTTTTAACATAATACCGTGGTTTAATAAAAGAGTGGTTCTTCAGAAAAATTGTTACAGTGAAAGCGATAACTCATTCTGTAACTCATGTTATACATTTTAAGCTAAACTTCCCTTTATCGTTATCTCTTGTCAATTCTTTCTGGATTGTCACCATTCTTGGAGAAGTTGTATTATCCAGTCATTTCTTTCTCAGTATCTATGAAGGTCTCGACATTCCCTCTCTTCTTTTATTTGAGAATGCATCCACATAGTTTTTTGTGTATGTTTTCAATATCTAGGGTTTTTGTAACTTCTTGTTATCGCTACTCCTTATAGTCCCTCTATTGGAGAAACTTGAGGCATGATATTGAATCTTCATGAGGCTAAGAGAGACTTTATTGGCAAATAAAACTCTTACTATGTATAATATAATACACTGCAAGTTTTTTCTTTCTCGATTTCAAAAGATGAGTCCACCTTACTGTGAGGTTCATTAAAGCTTATCTGGTTCTTACGCATATATTTCTTTCTTCATGGCTATTACCTTCCCATCCGGTGCCATTTAAAATGTGACTTCTATGGTTTTTTAGTAGTCCCTTAACAAAATAACCTACGACATAATTTTTGAGATTGTATAAAAAAATTTCATTGTCGTGGATCTACGATTAGTATATGCCATTGGATTCAGTAGTAGGTTATCTTTGTAGTTACTGTTGATTTATAAGTACCCTCTGCTATTTGGTTCAGGAAGGGTTAAAAGCCTACACATAGCTATAGTCTCTTTGTACTACGTGTAACATTTACACAGTGTCTTTGGATTATATGCACAACATGTCTTATCCTGTTTTATATGTTGAAATGTTAGCACTGTTGATTATTTCCTTTCATAAAGTAATGGATTTATGGTTGGTACCAAAACTAATGACGGGACCCTATTGATTCAAGGGAGTCCATCAAGAATACTTGGACCATCATCCTCTTGGCCTGGGACACTCATTCTACCAAAACGGGACAAGGGAAGGATGCCAGACTCCAATCATGAGTTAAGTATTATTTTGGAATTACGTTTGCCTTCATTCATCGTTCTGTTGAAAGTTTTAGTTATATTTATTTTCATATGTTTTACTAAAAGTTATAATGACTAATTATTGCAAAGGTATCGACCCCACAAGGTTTCGAAGGTCGGTCCCTATCATTCGTGTGAAAGGTATTCAGGTTCCATGCACAGTACCTCTCAAACTTACCTTTTCTAGTTTCAAGAAAAGAAGACCAAGGCTCTGTCCAATTTTATTATTTATAATGAAATCTCATCCTGATTTCCTGTATCGTTTGGCTAAGGGTAAACCCTATCTTATGTTGATACTTCAGTGTTGAAAATAGAACGCAATACTTGCACAAGGTTAGACACACTTGGATTGTTTGATCTGACTGGATTTGTATTGTAAAATTTCAAGGGGTTTAATTCCTGGAATTCCTTCTCTTGTTTTTATGTGAAGTTGAAATACCAGGGTAGTGAATTTAAATTATGTATACATAATGTCATGGCTCTTTATAATACCTAGACTATTTATAAGAAGGTGTGCAAACCTATAAATTTCCAGAAAATAACTTTCTATTTTGTTACTTCTATAGTGTTATACTCAGAACACTTCACTTGTACTATCGCTTCCTTTATTCGATATTATTTGAATGATTTAGTCCTCGTTAATAAATTTATTGTATTTATAGTTTATCCAACTGTGAAGGCTCATGAAAACAAAAGGGTTTTCGTACTTCTATTGGTTGAGTTCATAATATTTCTTTTTCCTTTCAGAGTCTTGTTTGTATTAAAGGGTTTCGATTTGTTTCCTTGAATTTTTGTTTACCTTTCCAGAATTCTTATTACTAGTTATACGGTCATTTTCCATTATATTTGCCACACATTGGTAGTATAGCAGTGTTATTAACCTCTATAACTTAGTACAGTAATAAGCGAGTATAAAGGATTCCTTTGAAATTGTTTCTATAGTTATTAAACTACCAGGTCTCTATGGTCCAAAAGGGAAAATGGTCTGACTTGGTTTCTACTAGAAGCGTGTTGTTGTATTCACAACTTTTTGGTTCCACTCATAATTAATATATGTATATAACTATATGCAGGCAGTCTTATTCCAGCATAGACTTAAGACAAACAGGGTTTTATCCTATGCCTATTCCATCCATTTGTAATTTAACTCATAGCAAGAATTCACACAACGATTATACTAGATATATAGATATCCTCTTTTAATCAAATTAAATCTGAAATGATTTTTGAACTAGAAAGGACTTCAACAGAGAATAATTTATCCAGCAACATATATATATAAATGCATTATAATCGCCATTTAAAAACATGAGATATATCTATAACCAGAAATGAGTAGAGGATCATATCTGAACTAGTTCGCTGGAAAAAAAAAGGGAACAACCACGTTCCTCCCAACCTGGGAATGGAACAACCAAAGTCACTTGTTACACTCACCCTCTATCCTGACCATGAATCCACGAGGGAAAACTTAGAACTCCACCTCAAGAACATTCTTTTAGTCTCAGCAACTTCTCCTTGCCTCACACTCATAATTTAGTGTTCATAACAGCAAGAGAACCATCCTTTCCCAACATAATTGGCAGCATCCCACCTCCTCACATATGCTATGTATCCAAAGAGAAAGTGCGTAGTTATTTTTCCCCTTGGGAATTTTTGCAGCTTTCCAAATCCCTGATTTTCCACTTGTAACAATCAACCCTGAGGTAGTTCCAACATGTTCCCCACTCATGGAGTCATGGTCAACTGATTACAACATGGTTGTTCCATTTGTCCATGAGTAATAAAATAAAAATATTAAGTTTCATACAAGTGTCATAGTCAAGTAGTTAGTTGGTTCAAATCAGATCTCTGACCAACAGTGATAATCCTTAATTACAATTAACTAAATTTGAAATTCATAATTTCCATAAATGGCAAAAAGTTTCCAATTTCAAATTTACCAAAAACAGAAATTAATTTCCTAAGAAATTTCAATCTTAAAATAATTTATTTTTGGGGATGTCACATCCTTTCCCCCTTCAATAAAACACTATTCTTAGTGTTTGTCTCTTTCTTGGAACAAGTTTGGATGATATTTCTTCAAATATCCCTCCAACTCCCAAGTGGCCTCCTTGGGGATAAAGTGCTTCCATTGCACCTTTACCTGAGCAATGAATCTATTCCAAAGTGTTATTTTTCTCCGGTCCAGAATGCATAGAGGTTTCGCTTGGAACTCGCCTTCTGGTTGCACCTACACCAAGTTCCAATCGATCATATGAGTAGGGTCATGAACATAATTCTTTAACAAATAAACATGAAATACATTACAAATGTTTAGATTGGTTGGAAGTGCAAGTTGTTATGCTACGTGTCCAATTCGAGATAATATATCGAGAGGCCCACAAAAACTGGGTGCCAACTTGGCACAGTTCCCTAACTTGAGTGAACTTTTATGGGCTTTGACTTTTACGTAAACATGGTGTCCCACTTGAAATTCCAAGTTTCTTCTTTTTTGGTCTGCGTAGCTTTTTTGTCTGTCCTCTGCCTCTTTTAAGTTATGTTGTACTTTTATTACTGTGTTCTCCATTTCCTAGAGCATCTTTGGTCCAACCATGATTCTATCAACTGGTTTATCCTAGCTAATTGGATTCATACACTTTATGTTGTATAGTACCTCGAAGGGGCTCATTTTAGCTGAAGTTTGGTACCGATTGTTGTATGCAAATTTCACCAAGTGCAACTAGTCTTCCCACTTCCTTGGTTTTGTTCTTACGTACATGCAGAGCATAGCTTCTATGATTTGGTTTATTCGTTCAGTCTGTCCATCCATTTGTGGATGATAACTCGTACTAAAATTTGAGTTAGTATTTATCCCTGGAAACAATTATTTCCAAAAAGCAGATGTAAATTTTACGTCTCTATCTAAAATCACCATTTTAGGAATACCATGCAGTCTAAAAATTTATTTCATGAATATTTCAGCGATGTTGATAGCTTTAAAAGTATACTTTAAAGGAATAAAGTGTGCAGACTTACAAAGTTTATCGATTACCACCATAATAGAATCATTTTGTTTCTGAGTTCTAGGAAAACATGTGGTAAAGTCTAGTGATATAGTCTCCCATTTCCATTCTGGCACTGGTAAGGGCTGCAGTAGGCCAATTGGATGCTGGTATTCAGATTTTACCTACTGACAATATTGACACTTAGCCAAGTATTCTGCTATTTTTCCCTTCATATTAGAAAAATAAAATAACTTTCATAGTGTTGTTATTATTTTCTGGTATCCTGGATGACCAGAATATGGTTTCTTATGGACTTCATCCAACACTATTGACTTTAATTCTACCAAATCTGGTATGTATATTCTATTTTTAAATCACAGTAGACCATTTTTTTCCAAACTCAGATCTGTTTTGTCTGAATTTCCTGTAGTGTTCTGTAATTTTTCCACTGTTCCAGTGTAATTTTCGTTGTCATTACCTACGGTATTTATCCTCTGTTCAAGATCTCTTTCCTCCCTGCTAATGTTTATTTCAAACAACCCATGAACTCTTCTTCTTAAAAAATCTGCGACCTTATTTTCCTTACCCTTGATATGTCTTACCTCAAACTCAAGTTCACTCAAGAAGGCTAGCCATCTTGCTTTCCTTGCATTGAGGTCCATGTAATGTACCTCAAAATTGCCATAATTGTTTTTTTCTAAGGGACATTAATCTTCGATTTTCATTTAATAAATTCGTAGTTCAGAGTAAGACATCTTAGTTCCTATCCTAAATCTTTGTGAGGTAATTTTGTATGCCACACAAAGACACTACAACACCAATTTAACTTACTTTGAGCATCATAGGTTCTATCCTTCCCTTCATACTCAAACTGCTCCCATTTATATGTATATATATAGGTAGTATGCTAGACTTAGGATTTATAGTCCCTTTCTCTCCCTTAATCGAGAGTTCTTATGTTTGCACACGAGACTATTTATTTGACCTTAGAGAAAAGTTCATACATCATATGTAAGGTAACGAAGTCGAGACTATATCCCTTAGCAAAATGTAAAAAGCTTTGATATAAGGTGCACAACATCGTTGTGCATGATCCAACTCATTAAACAGGGAGGATTGCCCTAAGAGTAACTTGGGTTTCCTTATGAGAAGTCTTGGTTAATAAACTTCCATCTCCCGTTTACGAAAATTTTGGGTAAAGGATTCCCCATAATACTCGTTTGACTTGATATTAACTAAACACTATTTCAATGAAGTCCCGAATGAATGATGGTTTAACTATAGTGAACGGTTGGTATGGGCGTATTCCAACTAGCCAGATTGCGAAAGGGACTGATAATGACTTCGTAATTTCCTTGATGAGGAAAGGATGCTCTACTGTCAAGAGGAGTTAAGACTCTTCATCACCATTAAATGACAGTCCTTTATTATGCGAATTACGATGTTCTCACCTGGGATTTCATCCAACCGAGACACGCCAACTCTGTTCTTATCACATGGTTTGACTACCTTTCATATTCTTATCATTTACAGTTCCCTCGAAAATCTCTACGTAATGTTTTCTCAGGTGCAGGCTACCGAAATGGGGTAACATTAACCAGTGGACTGCTATCGCCATCCACTCTCCCTGGTAAGCAGTCATTCCCTAACTTCTGGTTGTTAAAGTGTCTTGGCTCTCTATTACAGTGGAAGAACCATCGTAAACAAAAATTCTCATTTATTCTTACTTGAGTCTCCCATTAATGTTACTATGTATAACTTTCATGAGTTAAATCCCGCTTTCTCGATGAGTAGAAAGTTTTTGTGGACTTAATCTTCAACTTATTGAGAGGTATTTTCACCCCATCCCCTTATCCTGACTTAGAAAAATTATGCTTGCAGGGTTTTATGGCTAAAATTAAATCCTATGGTTTTATACTGTCTAACATCAATATCCTCTACGGTCTCTCTATAGATGTAGGTCAAGGCCTATTATTAAGTCTTTCTTGAGGTTATGCGTGGTTTTTAGACAGGAGATAAATTTTTTCTTACTGAGTATATCATAAATCATTGTGTATTATTTCTTCCCCTTTATAAAGGAACAAATATATCTTTTGAAAATCGTTGCTATGCTCTTCCTAGTGTGGCTAAGGAAAGTGATTTCTACATTTCCGACCAATCTTCCAAACCAAATACTCATGGCATACCATGTTGAAATTTATGGAACTCGTGTTATTTATTTTTTCTTCTATCGGTATCATGGTCTAGGAATTCCCTTTACATTATCTATAATCGGTTTAGCAATGGTTCCACTCCAGTGTTTATTCTACACTGTTCCTCCCAACCTTAGAAAGGGGCAGTTAGATCACTTCTCATGTTCACCTCCTAGTCTAACCATGAATCCATGAGGGCTAACTCGGAACTCCTCCTAGGAAGATGCCTTTCAACTTCAACAAATCTCCTCCTTTCCTCACAGTCAACAAGTAGTGTTCATAACGTCAAGAGGTAATTTCTTTCCCAACATACTTGCCAGTGTCCTGCCTCCTCTCATATGCCATATATTCAAAATCCTTTTTTCCTAGGTCTTTTCCCCCCCTTTGGGAATATTCACAGCTTTCCAAATCCCTAATTTTTAGGTGCTTCCAATGGCCAAATCCTGGATTTTCCACTCGTAACAATCAACCCTAAGGTAGTTCCAACATGTTCCCCACTCATGGAGTCATGGTCAGCTGATTTCAACATGGTTGTTCCATTTGTCCTCCAGCAATAAATATAAAATATTTTGTTTCATACAAGTGTCATAGTCAAATAGTTAGTTGGGTCAAATCATATCTCTGCGCAGCAGTCATAATTATTAATTACATTTAGCCAAATTCGAAATCCCGAATTGCCATAAATGGCAAAAAATATCAAATTTCAAATTTACCAAAAACGAAAATAATTTTCCTAAGAAATTTCAAATTCAAAAATAAATTATTTTTGGGGATGTCACATCCTTTCCCCCTTCAATAAAACACTATCCTCAGTGTTCGTTCCATTCTTGGAACAATATTGGATGAGATTTCTGCAATTCTCCCTCCAACTCCCAAGTGGCCTCCTTAGGACTAAAGTGCTTCCATTGCACCTTTACCTAAGCGACGACTTTGTTCCGAAGTGATATTTCTCTCTGGTCCAAAATGCGCAGAGGTTCCACCTGGAAATCACCTTCTGGTTCCACCTGCACCAAGTTCCAATCGATCATGTGAGTAGGATCATGAACATAATTTTTCAACAACGAAACATGAAATACGTTATGAATTTTTAGATTAGCTAGAAGTGCAAGTTGGTATGCTACAGGTCCAATTCGAGCTAGTATCTCAAAGGGCCAACAAAACCTGGGTGCCAACATGGCATAGTTCCTGAGTTTTAGTGAACTCTTTCGGGCTTTGACTTTTAAGTAAACAAGATCTCCCACTTGAAACTCCAAGTGTCTTCTTTTCTGGTCCGCATAACTTTTCTTTCTGTCATGTGTCTCTTTCAAGTTCTATTGTACTTTTCTTACCATGTTTTCCATTTCTTGGAGCATCTCTGGTCCAACCATAAGTATGTCAATCGGGTTATCCCAACTAATTCGATTAGTACACTTTCTGTCGTACAATACCTCGAAAGGGCTTAACTTAGCCGAAGTTTGGTACCCATTGTTATATGCAAATTCTACCAAGTGTAGGTAGTATTCCCATTTGCTCAGTTTTTTTACGTACATGAGGAGCATATCCTCTACGATTTGGTTTATTCTTTTAGTATGTCCATTCATTTGTGGATGATAACTCATACTAAAATTCAAATTAGCATTTATCCCTACAAACTATTCTTTCCAAAAAGAAGATGTGAATTTTACGTCTCCATCTGAAATCACCATTTTAGGAATACCATGCAGTCTAAAAATTTCTTTCATAAATATTTCAACTTTATTTATGACTTTAAAAGTAGAATTTACAGGAAAAAAGTGTGCATCCTTACTAAGTTTATCGATTACAATCATAATAGAGTCATTATGTTTCTGAGTTTTAGGCAAACCGGTAATAAAGTCTAGCGATATGGTCTCCCATTTCCATTCTGGTACTGGTAATGGTTGTAGTAGGTTGGCTGGATGCTGATGTTCGGCCTTAACCTGCTGACAATCAAGGAACTTAGTTAAGTACTCTGTTGTTTCTCCCTTCATCTTAGGCCAAAAAAATAGTTTTCTAAGTGTTGTTATCGTTTTATGGTATCCTAGATGGCCAAAATACTGTTTCTTATGCACTTTGTCCAACACTGTTATCTTTAACTCTGTTGAATCCGGTATATAAAGTCTATTTTTAAATCGTAATAGTCTATTTTTGTCAATACTCAAATCTGGTTTATCTAAGTTTGCAGTACTGTTTTGTAATTCTGCCATTATCTTAGTGCAATTTTCATTGTTAATACTTGTCGTCCTTATTCTCTGTTCCATATCACATTCTACCCTGCTGATATTTATCTCAAATAACCCATGGACTCTTCTGCTTAAAGCATATGCTACCTTATTTTCTTTACCCTTGATATGTCTTACCTCAAAGTCGAATTCTGTCGAAAAGGTTAGCCACCTTGCTTTCCTTGCATTAAGATCTGACTGGCTAAACAAATATTTCACACCGCTATTATCCGTCAATAACAGGAATTTTATGCCCATTATGTAGAGTTGCCAAATTTTTAAGGTGTGTATTACTACTGCCAATTCTAAGCCATGAGTGACGTAGTTTTGCTCATGTTCTTTTAATTTCCGTGACTCATAAAAAATAATGTGTCCTTCTTGAGGTAGGACACCACCTAGTCCCTCTTTACTCACATCAACACAGATGGTAAAGTCTTTATCTCGGACTGCTACATTTAAAATGGGTGCGGTTGTCAATAATTCCTTCAATTTGTTAAAACTATCTTGACACTTTTGTGACCAGTTAAACTTTGTCCCTTTCTTTTGTAATGACACGATGGGGTAGGATATTTTGGAAAACCCCTCTATAAATCTGTGATAATATCTAGTGATTCCCATGAACGACCGGATATTTGCTACATCTTTAGGTACTGGCCATTCCATGATGGCTCTTATTTTCTCAGGGTCGACTGCAATGCCTTCTACAAAAATTACATGTCCTAGGTACTGTATTTTATTTTGATAAAAATCACACTTATTGAATTTAGCGTAAGTTTGTGCTTCCTCAAAGTTTGTAGAACTGTTCTTAAGTGTTCTTTGTGTTCTTCTTTTCTTTTAGAATAGATCAGAATATCATTGACAAATACTAGTATGAACTTGTCTAAGTACTGACTGAAAATATTGTTCATTAGACACATGAACGTGGTTGGTGCGTTAGTGAGTCCAAAAGGTATAACTATGAATTCGTAGTGTCCATATCTTGTTTGAAAAGTTGTTTTTCTTATGTATTCATCTTTTATCCTATCTTGATGATAATCAGATCGTAAATCCAAATTTGAAGAGATCTTGGCCCCACCTACTTGATCGAACAGATCATTTATCCTAGGTAAGGGGTACTTGTTCTTAATAGTCATTTTGTTCAATTGTCTATAATCGATACATATTCTTAGAGTACTGTCTTTCTTTTTCACAAAGAGGATTGGTGCTCCCCATGGTGATACACTCGGTCTGATATACTCTTTGTACAACAATTCCTGTAACTGTATTTTCAATTCTATCAATTCGAGCAAACTCATTCGGTAAGGTTCTTTAAAGATAGGGATTGAACCAAGCAGAAAGTCTATGGAAAAGTCTATTTCCCTTCTAGGGGGTAATTCAGGTATTTCATCAACTTACACATATCTGAATTCCTGTAGAAAATCAAAGTCTTCCAAGTTGGGCTTATCTTGTTTTTATAACAGATTAGTTATTTGGATAGAGTAAACTTGACAACCCTTTCTCAGGCATTTCTTGAATTGCATTGTTGTGACATGTCTAACTTATATTGGTTTTGGTATACCTTGGGTTGTTTTAGTAGTGTCATAATCATATTTATACTTAAGTGTATTTGCATAACAATCTAGTTCTTCTTTGTGCTTTTCTAACAAATCCATTCTGATAATCACATCATCAGATCCTTGTGGTAGAATGTTCAGATTTGTTCTTATGTTTTGACCATCTAAATTGAACTCAAAATCGGAAATAAAGTCAACCACTTTCCTTTTAGTTCCTGATGCTAATTGTACCAACCATGATTTTGCATGTTTAATTTTATTAAGTTTATTTGACTCTACCACACCAGGAGTGATATAACTTAATGTAGCTCCCAAATCAATTAAAATAGAGATTTGAGTGTTATTGATTTTACCTTCGATTTCCACCACAGAGGAATGGTGGTCAACTTACCGACCGTCTATGGATGCATTTAATCGATGCAAGCTTCTGCCCACATCACCCACCATCGAGGATTCCTGCAAATTATGGAAAGCAGTTATGTTTTTTGAATTTAAACGTGGACAATTCCTCCTCAGTTGAGGTTCTCCACATTCCCAACATTTTAATAGTTCCCAGGGGTTGTCCCCAAACTTATTTGTTCCCAGTTTTACCGGTTTACCACCTCCTTGTGTGCTTGGATGGTTTGAGTGAAAATGTTTTCTAGGAAAGATTTTTGTTGCATTCTGATAAGGGGTTGGCTAGTATCCCTTCTTCCGCTGGTTCATTCGGTCTTCTTTCTTATCCTTCCAAGATTTGGGAAACTCTGCTCATTGTTTATACTAATCATAGCACATTCATGCTTTCCTAAATACTTCACTCAAGGACATGGAGTTGTCAAACTCAATTATGTCCCTATAAGATTGTGGTAAATAGAGTAGGAACCACTAGAGTTTTACCTTGTCCTACCGGATATAAGGTACAAACCTTAGTAGTTCCAAAAAATTATTTATAAGATCCTCCATCGTCATCTGACCAAGTCGTAATTCATAGAATTCTTTCGTTTTCCTTTCATAGTATCTTTCGTATAGGTATTGTTTCTTGAAATATTTCTTAAAGTAGGACCATTCCATCTGTTTCTCTTTTAGGCCTTTGGCTAATCTCAGATCTTTCCACCAAATGCTGGCTTTTCCGTTCAGATTGTAAATGGCAATTCTGACCTTCATGTTGTTGGAATAGTTGTATATTTGGAAATATTTTTTGATGTCTAATAACCATGCCTCAACTTCCTCCCCTTTATGGATTCCCCATCAAAGCTAGCTGGTTTAATTTTCTTAAATTCTCCTTCAAGGTGGTCTACTTGTTTTCTTTTTTTGTCTATCTTTGTGTTGTCCTCAGGTGAAGGTGTACCTTCAAACGAACTATCTCCTTTTTCTGCTTTAGGCCTAGAATTCTTGGAGGTCGTTTTGTTGAACTCTTCTTCATTGTTATCATCCTTTGGGATTTTCTTCGTCACTATACTGCGCAGTAGGAATTCATTTCTCCCCTGTTGTTCCTATTGTGCCTTCTTCAGTTTTTCATTTTCGGCTTTGAAAACCTACAGCTCAACAATGAGATTCCTCATCATTTCTAGAACTTCAATAGGTGAGCTTCCATCACTATTTTGTCTATGATTTTTAGGAAGTCTTTTTTCAGGATTCCCACCAGTTTTATTTCTGAGTCATCCTATGATGCCATGATCAACACAAAATAGAAAATAGATTTATGTTTGTAACAATAACAGTTTATTAGTTTTTCATAAACATAAATATATGCTAAGTAATTAATTTGGCCCTCTTCAAGGTCCAAGTGTTGTAACCTTTTCTCTGATACCATATGTAATGTACCTCAAAATTCCCATAAAAAAAAAAATCTAAGGGACATTAATCTCCAATTTTCATTTAATAAATTCGTAGTTCAGAGGAAGACATCTTAGTTCCTTTCCTAAATCTCTGTGAGGTAATTTATATGCCACACGAAGACACTACCACACCAGTTTAACTTACTTTGAGCAACATAGGTTCTATCCTTCCCTTCATACTCAAACTACTCCCATTTATATGTATATATATAGGTAGTATGCTAGACTTAGGATTTATAGTAGCTTTCTCCCCCTTAACCGAGAGTTCCTATGTTTTCACACGAGATTTTTTATTTGACCTTAGAGAAAAGTTCATACATCATATATAAGGTAACGAAGTCAAGACAATATCCCTTAGAAGAATGTAAAAATATTTGATATAAGGTGCTCAACATTATTGCTCATGATCCAACTCATTAACCGGGGCAGATTGCCCTAAGAGTAACTCCGGTTCCCTTATGAGTAGTCATGGTTAATAAACTACCAGTTCCCATTTATGAAAAGTTTGGGTAAATGATTCCTCCTAATCCTTGTTTGAATTTATCTTAACTAAACAATATTTCAACGAAGTCCCAAATGAACGGTGGTTTAACTATAGTGAACGGTTGGTATGGTCGTATTCCAACTAGCCATATTGTGAAAGGGACTTATCCTTTCCTTGATGAGGAAAGGATGGTCTACTATCAGGAGGAGTTAAGACTCTGCATCACCATTAAATGAAATTCATGTATTATGCAAATTACGATGTTCTCACATGGGCTTTCATCCAACTGAGACACACCAACTCTGTTCTTATCACATGGTCCGGCTACCCTTCATATTCTTATCATTTACAGCGTGTAGTTAAGGCTCATCACGGGTTTAATGTGTTTACTTTTTCATTGTGGAGTTCCCTCGAAAAGCTATTCATAATTTTTTCTCAGGTGCAGGCTGCCGAAATGGGGTAACATTAATTGGTGGGCCGCTATCTCTATCCACTCTCCCTGGTAAGCACTCATTCCCTAATTTTTGGTTGTTAAAGTGGCTCGGCTCTCTATCATAGTGGAAGAACCCTTGTAAACAAAAATTTTCATTTATTCTTACTTGAGTCTCCCATTAATGTTACTCTGTATAACTTTCATGAGTTAAATCTCGCTTTCTCGACGAGTAGAAACTTTCTGTCGAATTAATCTCCGACTTCTTGAGAGGTATTGACACCCGATCCCCTTATCCCTACTTAGAGAAATTACGCCTACAGGGGTTTTATGGGTAAAATTAAATGCTATGGTTTCATACTGCCTAACATCGATATCCTCTACAGTCTCTCTATAGATGTAGGTCAAGGCTTGTTGTTAAGTATTTATTGAGGTTACGTGTGGTTTTTACACGGGAGATAAATGTTTCCTTACCGAGTATATCATAAATCATTGTGTATTCTTTCTTCCCCTTTATAAAGGAACAAATCAATCTTTCGGAAATCGTTTCTACGCTCTGCCTAGTGTGGTTAAGGAAAGTGATTTCTACATTTGTGGACAATCTTCCAAACCAAATACTCACTGCATACCATGTTGAAATTTACGGAAATCCTAGTGTTAGTTATGTTTTCTTCTATCAGTATTGTGGTCTGGGGATTCCCTTTACATTATCTATAACTAGTTCAACAATGGTTCCACTCCAGCGTTTATTCTACACTGTTCTTCTCGGACTACTTGCATCGCATGTTGTATACAATTTATACATTAACTACTAGCATAATTGATTTATTCATTGCAGATATATATTAGATTTCTTGATTGGTATCGTTCACTAATGATGGGCCCCTTTGGCTGTGAGGGTACCCATTAGGTGGACCTTGTCCCCTTCCACACCTTCCAGGTTTGTGGATGACATCCATAGACATGTGCAGAAAAAGATCAGCCTGCCCTAAGGCCTAAGTTAAGTGCTACTCTAGACTGAACTCTTTCGGATTATCTTCGTTCTGTTGAAATTTATCATTCGACTTATATATATTTTTTGTAATGAATACTAATGTAATCATGTAACTTCCTTCCAGGGTTTCGACTGTGTACAATTCTGGGTGCCGGTTCTTATCCAAGGCGAAAAAGGTATTCGATTTCCCTTATAAACTCTTTGAGAGTTCAAGAACTTTGAAGGACACGACTTCAATTTAGATTCATAGCAGTTTTGTAGTTACGTTCAATTTCCTGTAACGACTAGAAAAAAAATAGGAGAATTCCGAAAAGCATTTTGGGTTTTCCGGGGTGGTTTGCTATGTGTAATAACTCCTTTGGAGATTACTTTACATGACCTTTCCTTATCTAATTGCAATAAATTAAGGACTTTTGGATAGTTTTATTCGCCATTCTAGTTTCCCCTGTACTTAAAATTTACTTATTGGGACTGTCGTCCTAACTTGCATACTCAGAATCAAAAGTATGTATCATCCAAATCTTGTAGTTACATATTCTAAAGGAGTGGGACTACTGTATCTTTGAGGATATACATTTTGTAATTTGAATCTAATGCACAGACATATTCGTGTCACCTTTGTCACATTATATGAGTCTTCCAATTTAATTTACTTTACTTCGATATTTTCGTGTTCACTGTGACTCTGTATCTTCCTCACTGTAGGGTATGAAAGTTTATTTTCTTCCTTATTTTCGGTTTCGACTTAGCAAGGATATGATTGAAGGTCTGGATTTACTTAATATATTTAATGTATACTCCTTCACTTACAGGTTTGTGAGGATATGACTGTGTGTACATGACTACACTTTTTAATTTCATTTACATTGTAGGTAAATAAATCTTGG
>JZKD02S2341523.1:306483-325338 GCA_000966675.3 Picea glauca
AAAGAAAACTCTGCCTCGACATTACTAAGTGTTCACATAAGAAATTATATTCTAACTTCCCCATGGATTTACTTGGTTATCCATCAAACGTCCCTCAGTTGTTTGTATAACTGAGAAGTTCCACTAAAGTTAAGCCTACACCTGTACGTTTATAGGTTTTCCATAATTTAATTATCTAAATACTATGTGTTTATAATTTCACAGTTAAATACTACTTAAATCTGAATATATCTATGCATGTATTCACATGTCTTACTAGAGGTTACAATGATAAAAAATATTTAACTAGTTAATGGTTGTATAAATACAAATAGACAATCCTATTTGAGTATGGATTTAAATCTGGCAGGATTGAAACTAGATATAAGTATGCATATCTTTGGAAAACAATACAGAACTTGAATACATTGTATGCATATGAACTTATGCTATATTGACACTTCCAAAATTTGTATTTGTTTCTGCTTGATTACTTTATACAAGATAACCATGTCCTTACCATGATTGATATAATATACAATGGTTTTGCTACACGGTTCGCTACTTGCATTTTATTCCTACCACAGATAGATTACTCAAGCGTTTTATCAATCCATTCGTTACAATAAAATAGCACTATTCCTATAACATAGAGCTTGTTGTGATACTATAGATGTAGTTTTTAATCAATAGAATTATTTCCACAAGTAATCTACAACAACTCTATAATTCCATCTAGTACATATGATGGTAAGGTAATCATTTAGAATAGAAACACATACAATCATTTCAATGGAACATATTCGATAAGGGAAAGTAGAGAAACATATATGGATTAATGCTGGGACAAAAAAGGAACAACCACATTCCTCCCAACCTTAGAACAGGGCAGTCAAATCACTTGTCATGTTCACCCCCTATCCTAACCATGAATCCATGAGGGCTAACTCAGAACTCCTCCTCGGAAGATGCCTTTCAACTTTAGAAAATCTCCTCCTTGCCTCACACTCAACAAGTAGTGTTCATAACAACAAGAGGTAATTTCTTTCCCAGCATACTTGGCAGCGTCCTCCCTCCTCTCATATGCTATATATGCAAAGTCCTTTTTGCCTAGGTATTTTCCCCCCCTTTGGGAATTTTTGCAGCTTTCCAAATCCCTTATTTTTAGGGGCTACCAATGGCCAAATCCTAGATTTTCCACTTGTAACAATTAGCCTTGAAGTAGTTCCAACATGTTCCCCACTCATGGAGTCGTGGTCAGCTGATTTCAACATGGTTGTTCCATTTGTCCTCCAGCAATAAATATAAAATATTTTGTTTCATACAAGTGTCATAGTCAAATAGTTAGTTGGTTCAAATCAAATATTTTCCCAACAGTCATAATTATTAATTACATTTAACCAAATTTGAAATTCGGAATTGCCATAAATGGAAAAAAAAAATCCAATTTTGAATTTATCAAAAACAGAAATAATTTTCCTAAGAAATTTCAAATTCAAAAATAATTTATTTTTGGGGATGTCATAGTACAATTGACTAAACAAAAAATTCATATTGCTATTGTTAGTCAAAAGAAGAAACTTTATGCCCATTATGTAGTGTCGCCACATCTTTAAGGCATGTATTACAACTGCCAACTCTAAGTCATGAGTGACGTAGTTTCGTTCATGTTCCTTTAATTTTTGGGACTCATAGAAAATGATGTGCCCTTAATGAGTTAGGACACCACATAGTCCTTCTTTAATTGTGTCTACACAAGCGGTGAAATCTTTATCTAGATATGCTACCTTTAAAATGGGTGCGGTCGTTAACAATTCCTTTAACTTATTGAAAATGTCTTGATATCTTTGTGACCAGTTAAATTTGGTTCCCTTTTTTTGGAGTGATGTGATAGGGTAAGAAATTTTGGAAAATCCCTCTATAAATCTTCGGTAATATCCAGTGATTCCCATGAATGACCGGATGTCCACTACATCCTTAGGTACCAACCATTCCATGATGGCTCTTATCTTCTCAAGATCGACTGCAATACCTTCTGCAAATATTACATGTCCTACATACTGTATTTTCTTTTGATAAAAATCACACTTATCAAATTTAGCATACAGTTTGTGCTTCCTTAAAGTTTTTAGAACTATTCTTAAGTACTCTTTGTGTTATTCTTTCATTTTAGAATATACTAGAATGTCTTCAATAAATACCAACACAAACTTGTCCAAGTACTGAATGAAAATATTGTTCATTAAACACATAAATGTGGTTGGCGCGTTGGTGAGTCTAAAAGGTATAACCACAAATTTGTAATGTACATATCTCGTTCAAAAATCTGTTTTAATTATGTCCTCTTATTTTATCCTAACATGGTGGTAACCAGATCATAAATCCAATTTCGAGAAAATATTTTCCCTGCCTACTTGATCGAACAGATCATTTACCCTAGGTAAGGAGTATTTGTTTTTAATATTCATCTTGTTTAATTGTTTATAATCGATACACAATCTCATAGTTTCGTCTTTCTTTTTCACAAACTGGATTGGTGCTCCCCATGGTGAAACACTCAGTCTGATATATTCTTTGTCCAATAATTCCTGTACTTGGATTTTTAGTTATGTTAATTTCGACAAACTCATTCGGTAAGGTGATTTTGAGATAGGGGATGAACCAGGTAGTAGGTCGATAGAAAATTCTATCTCCCTTATTGGGGGTAAGTCAGGTATTTCATCAACAAACATGTCTCTAAAATCATGTAGAACAACAAAATCCTCCAAGTTGGGTTTATTTTCTTTTTCTAACAGGTTTGTTACTTGGATGGCATAAAATCGCCAACCCTTTCTCATGCATTTATTGAATTGCACTGATGAAATCTGTCTAACTAATACTGGTTTTTGTATACCTTGAACTGTCCTAGAAGTGTCATTTTCATATTTATACTTAAGTGATTTTTCATAAAAATCTAGCACTGCTTTATGGCCTTCTAACCAATCCATTCTGATAATTACATTATAAGATCCTAGCAGTAGAATGTTCATATTTGTCTTTATGTTTTGACCACCTAAACTGAACTCATATTCAGAAATAAAGTTGAAAACTTTTCTTTTGGTTCTTGTTGCTAATTGTACCATCCAAGATTTTGTGTGTCTTTTTTTCTTAAGTTTATTTGACTCCACAATACCAGGGATGATATAACTTAATGTAGCTCTAGGATCAATTGCAACAAAAATTCGAGCTTTATTGATTTTACCTTCAGTTTCCACCACGGAGGACTGATGGTCAGCTTGTCGACCATCCATGGCTGCATTTATCCAATGCAAGCTTCTGCCCACATCTCCCACTGTAGAGGCTTCCTGCAGATTGTGAGTAGTAGTTTTGGTTGCTGAAATCAAACGTGGACAGTTCCTCCTTAGATTAGGTTCTCCACATTCCTAGCATTTTAATGGTTCACGGAGGCTGTCCCCAAACTTCTTAGTTCCCAGATTTACCAGTTTACCGCCTCCTTGCATGTTTGAATTGTTGGAGTGAAAATATTTCCTTGCAAGGCTTTTTGTTGTGCTCTGATAAGGGGTTGGTTGATACATCTTCTTTTGCTAATTCATTCTATCTTGCTTCTTGTCTTTCCAAGCCTTTGAAAATTTTGTCCAATGTTTGTATTGGTCGTAACACATTCAGGATTTTATGAATACTTTGATCAAGGACTTGGGATTATCAAATTCGATTATGTCCTTGTAGGATTGTGGTAAATAGCTTAGGAATTGCTGGATTTTTACTTTATCCTCCCGGATATAAGGTACGAACCTTAGTAATTCTAGGAATTTTTTTATCATATCTTCCATATTCATTTATCCAAGTCGTAACTCATAGAATTCTTTCGTTTTTCTTTCATGGTAACTTTCAGATAGGTATTGTTTCTTAAAGTCCAACCATTCCATCTGTTTCTCCTTTAGGCCCTTAGAAAATCTCAGATTTTGCCACCAAATGCTGGATTTTCCTTTCAGATTATAGATGGGCATTTTGACCTTCATATTGTTGGAATAGTTATAGATCTGAAAAACACTTCTTGATGTCTAATAGCCATTCTTCATCTTCCTCCCCTATTCTGGATTCCCCATCAAAGTTTGTGGGTTTGATTTTCTTAAATTCACCCTCAAGGTGATCCACCTGTTTCCTCTTTCTGTCTATTTTTGTTTTATCTTTAGCTGAAGGTGTATGTTCATATGAGCTTCCCCCTTTGTTTGCTTCAGGACCTGAATTCTTGGAGGCCATTTTACTGACTTCTTCTTCATGGTTATCATCCTTTGCGATTTTCTTTGTATTTATACTACGCAACAGGACTTCATTTATTTCATGTTGTTCTTGTTGTACCTTCTTCAGTTTCTCATTGTCTGCTTTGAAAACTTGCAGCTCAACAATGAGATTCCTCATCGTTTCCAGAACTTCAGTGGGTGAGCTTCTGTTACTATTCTGTCTCGAATCTTCAGGAGATCTTTGTTCAGGATTCTCATCAAGTCTGATTTCTGCGTCATCTTGGGCTTCCATGATTAACACAAAACAAAAAAAGAGTTTTATGTTTGTAAAAGAATGAGTTGTTACTTTAACACAAACAGAAATATGTGTTAAGTATTAATTTTTCCCTTTTCAAGGTCCAAGTGTTGTAACCTCCTCTCTGATACCATATGTCATGTACCTCAAATTTTCCATTAAAAAAAAAATTCTATGGTACAATAATCTCTAATTTCATTTATATTCGTTGGTAAAAGAAAGAGATATTCATTCCCATTATAAATCTCAGTGAGGTAACTTAAGTTCTCCCCATCACGCGATGTCATTCCTACATCAGTCTAACTTACTTTGGGTAGAAGACTTATAAGGATAAATCACCACAGATTCTAGCAATTTCCTTTGGTCTCAAACCTACTCCTCTATGTACATATATATATATCTATATAGTATATTTTAGACTTAGGACTCGTAGTCCTAACCTATCCCTAGACATGAAGTTTCTATGTTTTCTCACAAGTCTAAAGAGTTTGTCCTTGAAATATAATGCACTTACGATATAGAAATCATGGGGTCGAGACTATACCCCTCGGCTGAAAATATGTGGTCTAGCAACATACACTTGGCATCATTATATAGTCAAGTTATTAAATGGTTTCCTCTATGAATTAATCGTTGTTAGTGATGTGATATCAAAGTCCATTCACCTAAAGGCATTTGGGTAATGAGTTCTCATCCTAATCCTTGTTAACTCTGACTTAACTAGAATAGTCCCAATGAAGTCTTTACTAAAACAAAAAGTTAAATCTAAGGAAACACTTAGGAATAAAGTATCCCCATATAGTCGTGTCATGAAGGGATTAAGTTAACTACGTGTTTTTTCTTGACATGGGAAGAAATTTGTATTTGTCATGAGGATTTAAAACTCTGCACTTAGCCATTAATGGCAGTCCTGCGTGTATGAGTTTCGATGGATTTCCCCAATGCTTCCTCCAATATACTCGTGCCAACTCGGCCCCATCACATGGCCCGCCTTCAGTATTAACTCGGCATCGCAAGGGCTTCTCTTAGGTTTAGACAAATTTTCTTTTGTCATTGTTAGACCCTACGAATGGCTCTGCGTATCATTTTCTCAGCAGGGGAGACTGTTGACTTGGAGGTCGCTATCCGGTGGGACAGGAAGCGTAGTCTTTTAACATAATACTGTGGTTTAATAAAAGAGTGGTTCTTTGGAAAAATTGTTACAGTGAAAGCGATAACTTGTTCTATAACTCTTGTTATACATTTTAAGGTAAACTTCCCTTTATTGTTATCTCTTGTCATTTCTTTCTGGATTGTCCCCATTCTTGGAGAAGTTGTATTATTCGGTCGTTTCCTTCTCAGTCTCTCTAAAGGTCTTGAAATTTCCCCTCTTGTTTTATTTGAGAATGCATATGCATAGTTTTTCATGTATTTTTTCAATATCTAGGGGTTTTTTAACTTCTTGTTATCATTACTCCTTACAGTCCCTCTATTGTCAAAAGTCGAGGCCTGATATTCAATCTTCAAGAGGCTAAGAAAGACTTTATTGGCAAAGAAAACTCTTACTGTGTATAATATAACACACTGCAAGTTTTGTTTTTCTCAATTTCAAAAGATGAGTCCACCTTACTATGAGTTTCATTAAACCTTATCCCATTCTTATGCATATACTTCTTTCCTCATGGCTATTAGCTTCCCGTTCGGTGCCATTTAAAATGTGACTTCTATGGTTTTTGAGTAGTCCCTTAACAAAATAACCTACAACATAATGTTTGAGCTTGTAGAAATTATTCTCATTGTCGTGGATATGTGATTAGTATACGCCATTAGATTCAGTAGTAGGTTATCTCTGTAGTTACTGTTGATTTATAAGTACCCTCTGCTATTTGGTTCAGGAAGGGTTAAAACCCTACACTTAGCTATAGTCTCTTTGTATTGCATGTAACATTTACACAGTGTCTTCGACTTATACGCACAACATGTCTTATACAGTTTTATATGTTGAAATGTTAGCACTACTGATTATTTCCTTTCATAATGTAATGGATTTATGGTCCGTACCAACACTAATGACGGGACGCTGTTGATGTGAGGGTATCCATCAGGAATACTTGGACCATAGTCCTATCGACTTGGGACACTCATAAAACCAAAACGTGACAAGGGAATGACACCAGACTCCACTCATGAGTTAAGTATTATTTTGGAATTACGTTTGCCTTCATTCATTGTTCTGTTGAAAGTTTTGGTTATCTTTATTTTGGTATGTTTTACTAATGGTTATAATGACTAATTATCGCAGAGATATCGACCCCACAAGGTTCTGGAGGCCGGTCCCTATTATTCGTGAGAAAGGTATTTAGGTTCCATGCATAGTACCTCTCAAACATAGCCTTTCTGGTTTCTAGAAAAGAATACCAAGGATCTTTCCAATTTGATCATTTATAATGAAATCCCATCCCAATTTCCTGTATCGATTGGTTAAGGGTAAACCCTATCTTATGTTGATAATTCAGTGTTGGAAATAGAACACAATACTTGCGCAAGATTGGACACACTTGGATTTTTTGATCTGATTGGATTTGTATTGTAAACTTTGAAGGGGTTTAATTCCTGGAATTCCTTCTCTTGTTTTTATGTGAAGTTGAAATACCAGGGTAGCGAATTTAAATTCCATCTACATAATGTTATGGTTCTTTATAACACCTAGACTATTTATAAGAAGGCGTGCCAACCTATAAATTTCCAAAAAATAGGTTTATGTTTTGTTACTTCTGTAATGTTATACTTAGAACACTTCACTTGTACTATCGCTTCCTTTATCCAATATTATTTGAATAATTTATTCCATGTTAATACAATTATCGTATTTCAAGTTTATCCAACTGTGAATGTTCATGAAAACAAAAGGGTTTTTGTACTTCTATTGGATGAGTTCATAATATTTATTTTTCCTTTCAGAATCTTGTTTGTATTAAAGGGATTCTATTTGTTTCCTTGAATTTTTGTTTACCTTTCCAGAATTCTTATTACTAGTTATACGGTCGTTTTCCATTATATTTTCCACACATTGGTAGTATAGCAGCGTTATTAACCTCTATAACTTAGTACAGTAATAAGCGAGTATAAATAATTCCTTCAAAATTGTTTCTACACTTATGAAATTACTGGATCTCTATGGTCCAAAAGGGAAAATGGTCTGACTTGGTTTCTACTAGAAGTGTGATGTTGTATTCACAACTTTCCAGTTCCACTCATAATTAATATATGTATACAACTATATACAGGAAGTCTTATTCAAGCATAGACTTAAGACTAGCAGGGTTTTATCCTATGCCTATTCCATCCATTTGTAATTTAACTCATAGAAAGAATTCACACAACGATTATACTAGATATATAAATATCCTCTTTTAATCAATTTAAATCTGAAAGGATTCTTGAATTAGAAAGGACTTCAACAGAAAATAATTCATCCAACAACATATATATATGCATTCTAATCGCCATTTAAAAACATGAGAGATATCTATAACCAGAAAAGAGTAGAGGATCATATCTGAACTAGTCTGTTGAAAAATAAGGGGAAAAACCACGTTCCTCCCAACTTGAGAATGGAATAGAAAAAGTCACTTGTTCCACTCAGCCCCTAGCCTAACCATGAATCCATGAGGGAAAACTTTGAACTCCACCTCAACAATAGTCTTTTAGTCTTAGCAACTTCTCCTTGCCTCACACTCAGAATTTAGTGTTCATAAAAGAAAGAGAACCATCCTTTCCTAGCATACTTGGCAGCGTCCTACCTCCTCAAATATGCTATGTATCCAAAGCCAAAGTGCCTAGGTATTGTTCCCCTTGGGAATTTTCCCAGCTTTCCAAATCCCTGATTTTCAGGGGCTTCCAATGGCCAAATTCTTGATTTTCCACTTGTAACAGTCATTCCTGAGGTAGTTCCAACATTTTCCCCACTCATGGAGTCATGGTCAGCTGATTTCAGCATGGTTGTTCCATTTTTCCATGAGTAATAAAATAAAAATATTATGTTTCATACAAGTCTCATAGTCAAGTAGTTAGTTGGTTCAAATCAGATCTCTGCCCAGTAGTGATAATCCTTATTTACACTTAACTAAATTTGGAATTCATAATTGCCATAAATGGAAAAAAAAATCCATTTTCGAATTTACCAAAAATGAAAATTAATTTCCTAAGAAATTTCAAACTTAAAAATAATTTATTTTGGGGATGTCACAATGTGGTTGTATATTCCCTTAATGAAAACTAGTATATGGAGAGACCAAATAGAGTTGTACTATGTTTTACTTTGGTCATTTTTTCAAGTTTTGGACTATGTAGTACGTTGGGCATTTAGTTAATTTTTGAACTATCTATTACTTTGGGCATTTTACCCATATGAATATCAATATGATGTGGGTGTTTTTGTTTCTTAAACTAAAATATAGTCCTTTGAATAATTTAAAAGAATAAACGTTTAGCTTTACTAATTTACTAACTAAGTTATTTGCATCCTTTCATTACTAAGTTATTTACATCCTTTCATCATTTGGAAATCAGAAATCCATACATTATCATATACTTTTATTTTATTTTTAATATTTTATTTCTTTTAATTTTTTCAAATTCCTTTGAAGGTGTTTCAACATTCAACTTTGATTTAATGGATTTGGATTAAAAAACCACTCTTCAAGTTTGTGATTAAACTCAGGGGAAACTACCATAAGGCAGGTGCCCATTTTATATGGAACAAAGGCCACAAGATTAAAAAAAATGTCATTGTTATTAAGGGAAACTCAATGACATGTTACTGATTGCTAATCAACATCAGGTTAACTTTGAAGTGATTCCTAATCAACGTGAAGCAAACAATCATTAATGGAATTTCAGTATTTACTTGTCACATTTCTATGGTGTTTTGAAGTTGGAAAATTTGGGATTTCACCATTTTCACTAGTTTTGGATACTATAAATGGTGGAGAAATCCAAAAAGTTCAAACTTCAAAGCTCCATAGAAATGTGACAAGTAAATACTAAAATTCCATCAATGATTGTTTGATTGTTTGCTTCATGTTGATTAGGTATTACTTCAAATCTAACTTGACATCCATTAGAAATTAATAACACTTCATTGAGTTCCTCTTAAGAAAAATTAGATTTTTGAGTCTCATGCCCTTTGTTTCATATAAAATGGGTAGCTACCCTATGGTAGGTTCCACTAAACATTACTCATTACTCAGTATAGATTGCATAAATATTTTGGACAATTACTTTCATTGTCAAGTTTCACGACTCCAAGAATGTTTTATTATCCAAATCCATCAAATCAAAGTTGAAAGTTGAAACACCTTAAAGATGAATTTGAAAACTTTAAAAACAATAAAATATTAAAAATGTGATTTGAAAATGTATGTATGTCTTTAAATTTCTAAATGATTAAACAATCTACAAATAACTTAGTTAGTAAATTAGTAACTTAGAACATAAATATTAAATATTAAAGATAAATGTTTATGCTTTTAAATTATTCGTAAGAGTATATTTTAGTTTAAGAAACAATAGCACCAACATCATATTGGTAAAATTCCGAAAGTAACATATAGTTCAAAAATGATAAAATTCCCAAAGTACTTCATAGTCCAAAAATGTGCAAAGACCAAGGCTCAAACTATATCATTAACAATTAAGGTTATCATAAATTGTGTTCTCCATCCACAAGGCTATCCATATAAACTTGAGCTTCATCGGTCACTCTAACTCCATCAACTCCATCATTACCATCATCATCATCACCAAGATTAAATGCAATGTCATCTAAGAGTTTGCCAACTAATCTTGCACTTGATGAAGGATTATCCTTATCATCACCAATCTAAGTAGCATCTTCAACATCAACATCCAACCATGATGCAGTTCCTTCTAAATAGTTAGGTATATTCCTTGAACAAAGTTGAAGAAAACTATGCACATAAACCAATTTCTTTGTTATATTCGAGGTAAGCATATTCCTCTTAATGGAGTGGTTAAAACTATAGGTGGACCAATTCCTTTCCACTTTTGAGGAAATAACAACTTGAGATAACAAGTTCAAGGAAATTTGTCTAAGATATTGTACCCCCCCATACATTCTCCACCATCCAATGGGATTCTTTTGTGCATACATATTGATGTTCTTATTTTCATATTGAGTGAATGCATGCACGGAGACATAAGGTACCAAAATCAACAAATTGTTTCTGCGTCACACTTGCTTCATCAAGAGTATACATCTTGCTTATGGAATTAAGAAACCCATGCTTTACTCATTCATCATCAATGGGTATAAATATATTTGATCTCTGCATATACCACTTTGGATTATGGGCATATGAAGCCACATGAAGAGAAGTATTGATTTTGAGCCATTTCTTGTCTATTTTATTATGAATTTCTTAGAAAAAATCCAAAGAGGGTTTTTTTTAATGAATTATGTCTCTTACCTTGCCCACCATGCTACACATACATTTATATGTTTCCAAAAGAGTAGGGAAATTAGAATCTGCATTCCTAATCAACCCACAATTGGAGTTGTGAAAGAAGCAACATATCTACAATCATACCACCATTCTTCATCAAGAAGAATATCTCTTCTCTTCTTCGCTTGACCTTATTTAGACTAGGACCATGAATTCCACTCTCGAGAAAAAAAAGGTGGCTTGTAAGGATGAATGCACCTCAATCATACATTGAAGTAGAATGAAGTACATGTGGCATATCTTGCTTCTGGACGCTCTAAAAATTGCTTCCCTGCTTTCATCATGTATATTGCTAATGACACATGGTGGTTGCAAATGAACATTTATGCATCTCTTGCATTTGAAATGAATTTTGAAATACAATATATTCCCCCAATGTCTCTAAGGACATTTTTATGGGCATGTAAAGATTAAGTAGTCCAAAAAATATGCCTACATCAACTTTGGATCATCAATCATGTTTCTCTACAAACAAGTGTTTCATATGTGATTACATGTACTACATTCGAAGGACCAACCTCATCAATTGCAACCTTCAACACCTCAAACATGAAGGTAGCATCCTTAAGTTTTCCACTACAATCAATTTCTCTTAAAAAAGAACTTCCCATCGAGGATGTGACAATAATATTCAATAATGGTATTTTTTGAATTTATTTCCAACCATCCATGACTATTCAACACCCTATAAGAATCCAATGTTGTTTGAGGTCCCCCATAATCCCTTTCATTCTTGTCGCCCCCTTATCTAACAATGATGTCCTCATTTTCTTGTAACCTAGGGGTGTATATATTGGCCCAACAACTATGATTTTTCTCACCATTTATTTTTTAATATGTTGAACGAGTGGCATTAAATGAAATACCATTTTCCATCAAAAAAAAATCAACTACAACATCATTAGACTCATCCCTATCCACCACATTGTACATTTTATGAATTTGTTCAGCAACGACACCAATAAAACTCTTACTCCTCATGAAAGTATACCCCCCTAGATTCAATTTGGTTTAGTGGAATTTGATTCACCGAATCTTTTGTATCATTGGAGGATGATACAACTCTAGGTACACCTTAAAAGGACAAGCATTGTTCACCGGTTTGACTAACACCTAAGGAACTCATGTGAATCTTCTTTAACTCCATCATTTTTTCAAGATCACATGTGCAACCTTTAACCCCTTCACCATATATCAACAAGAGATGGTGTCAAACCCTAGTGTAACTTCCCTTAAACACATTGTTGCACAATGTGGACATTTGTTCTTCACAAACACCATTATTCTTTTTCTTGTTTTCAGTGACTCTAGTCTCCATCATTTCCTTGGTTAATACACAGCATACCATTGTACATTAAAAATATGTAACAATCTTACAAAACATGAGTAACAATCTTACAAAATATGAAAATTAATAATTAAAACTTTTGTTTAAAACTTATAAGTTATAATCCTTTTAAATTTCCAAAAAACAAAATATTAAAACTTTTATACTCCAAAATCAACCACTAAATTAAAAAAAAAAAAACTCAAAATGAAGTATTAATATGAAATGAATGGTATGAATTTTGAAATCAAAATAGCTACAAAATAGAGGCATAATCAAGAAAGTCATCAAAGTATATTGTATAACCAAAGAAGGCAATCTGTGAAAGGGAAACCTACTACCATGGGAATCGGATTATACAGTAAACCATAGATTTAATGTTCAAAATTGGTCATTCAAGTGTTAAAAGTAAAAGTCAAGTCATTGCAGTTGAGACTAATTCGGATTATATATTAAATCATAGATTTAATGTTGAAAATTGATTATTAAAGTGTTAAAAGTAAAAGTCAAGTCATTGCAGTTGAGGCTAACATTTAACATAAGAATTGTCCATGTTCATCAGATGCTTAATATTCTACATAAATTACAAAATGAGAAAGCAACAAACAATTCCACATAAATTGTATAACCAAAACAGCCAACCTGTGAAAGGGAAACCTACTACCATGGGAATTCGGATTAGGCTAACATTTAACATAAGAATTGTCCATGTTCATCAGATGCTTAATATTCTACATAAATTACAAAATGAGAAAGCAACAAACAATTCCACATAAATTGTATAACCAAAACACCCAACCTGTGAAATGCAAACCTACTACCATGGGAATTCGGATTATACAGTAAATCATAGATTTAATGTTGAAAATTGGTCATTGAACTGTTAAAAGTAAAAGTCAAGTCATTACAGTTGAGGCTAACATTTAACATAAGAATTGTCCAGGTCAATCAGATGCTTAATATTCTACATAAATTACAAAATGAGAAAGCAACAAACAATTCCACATAAATTGTATCTAAAATTTTCTACACAAATTACAAAATGAGAAAGCAACAAACAATTCCACATAAATTGTATCTAAAATTTCCACATAAATTATAGCAAGAGACCGCTCAAACAGTGCAAGTCGATGTCGATATCTAGTATAGTAGGGAGTGAGAGTGAGAGTGGATTAATTTTGGAGTAATTTTCTTTTCCGAATTATTTTTTTGACAGGTTTTCTTATTGTTTGTTTTTAAATTTTTGGTTAATCTAGAATTTTGATCTATTTTCTGAGCATCTGGGTTGGTTTAAAATGGGACATAACTTATGGGATAAGGTTATGAAATGCATGGAACCTTCATCCATGTGAAATTCAAACTACCCCTAAAAATCTAATAGGATACAGACCCATTTTTTTACCTAATAAACAGAACTAGGGAAGAAAAATTGCTCCCGAATTAGCTTACTCAAATATAATAGTTTGAAGACTAAATGATTAAAGAAATTGGGAAAAGTGAGAATATTTATATTATAAAACTTAACTACGGCGAGCTTAGCTTTCCAGTATAGTAGAAGACTAAGTGATCAAGAAATAGCGAAAAGGTGAGAATATTTATATTATAAAACTTAATTACGACGAGCTTGTTGATAACATATGTGTTTGTACAGTTCCTCTTGTGACCGGGCCAACCTCATCACTAGTGGAGACTTTCATTTGACTGGTAAAGGAGACTAGCGAGTCACTTACGAGTTGACAGCGATTAGTCACAATCGAATTATCGTCATCTCCCCGGTGCAATTTACTTCCACATGATGTGTCGGTGGAAATGATATGACCACAAAAATCTTCAATGAATATCAACAATCTTCAAGGTATCACCTTTTCGAAAATTAATAAAAAACATAAATGCAATCCTATTTATTCTATTACATTTGGAATTTCCTGAAGCAAAAAAAATATGTACATTGTACACTCAATTATATCAATAGTTTAAACAGTTTCAAGCTGGAATGAGATTTTTGGTGAGGAGAGAGATCCTCCTTGAATAAGCGTTATAGTTTAGTGAACCTTTTCAACTATATTTGTATTAGTGGTATGATTTTCTCTGCCATGTGGTAGTTCCAGGAGACCATCAGAACTGTGATCCCGAAGAAATACAGAATCATTATGATTTGGATTCAGAGTTTGATACAAGTTACTTGTTGGCCATTTTCACTTTACCGTAATCAGTCGTGCAGCGGGTAAAATATCCCTCACAAAACTATCGGATTTGGGGACTTCTCTATGTAGTCCAGGTTATAGATATGGGAGATTGACAAGCACACCCGATTTTCCCACCATTTGGTGCTTTAGACTTGGACTTCAGTGAAACAGAAGTCGAGGATCGACCAACCACTATTGAATACTCGTATTATGACAATCCTTATCTCGATCTTATTATTGGAGTACCCTCAACATCAACTGAATCATTGCAGTGATTTTCAATACTGTGTTGTGGTGATGGGATACACTTGGAAAGTTTGAGGTGCCACCATCGACCCAACTCTACTTCCTAAGGGTGCTTCTCTGGGTAGATTGGAGTCTTTAATAGGTAATAATGTGAAAATTAACTCAAATCACTCAATCTCAAAGATTAATTTCTAAGTAATAGTAATAGAAGTTTGGATTGGCACAAAGAGAGCTATCTACTACTGGGTTCATCCAGTATTTAGTAACACTAACATGTTAGAGATCACCCATTGTTGACACTTGAAATAGTAACATGCAGGACCCTCTTGCCCATTGTTGACACTTGAAATAGTAACAGAAGTTTGGATGGGCACATTGAGAGCTATCTACCACTCGATTTACCTAGTCTTTAGTTACAAGTTAGAGATCACCATTCCTGCAGCACCCCTCTTGCCTAGTTTTGCGACTTGAAAGAGACATACAAATGCGAAGTTGCTCCAAGAAACCTAAAAGTGGTAAGACAGATCCAAGCACTTATATAATAACTTTTTAATAAAACAGATCTCTATTATCACTGCGAAAATATGATATATCATAGTATGATTGGACTAAACAGTAAATTGTTAACAGTGAATGCATTGTTTTTACACTAGATGTTAGTACTTACATATAACCAATGATGCTGCATTCAATATAAAAATCTAAACTGAAATAAACTACTCGATAATCCAAAAATATTTAAACTACACCTCACGCAGGGAGACTTCACCTTCTGAACAATGGTTCATTCGCCTCAGCGATTTCTCTTGAACACGATAAGGATCCACTTGCCCTCTCACTTTCAAGCAGACAACACCAGGCTTCACCTTCAACACTTTCTTCAGCAGCTACACTGTCTATCCACATTACTGTCTACACTGTTCTGATATCAACTTAAAATTGGAGAATAACACAGCCATATTGTGAGGTCATAAGGGCTCACACAAGTTAGACTACATTCACACATTCTATATAGCATTGATTAGAAATCCATTATATATAGTTGTAAAACAACAAACTAATTATAGAACAAACTCCTATAAAATAGGATCTCAAACTACTCTCATACCAAATTTATGCAAGCACCTAACAACTTAGTAACCTCTTTCTAACAACATTCTAATTTCTCCATTATTTTTCCATTGTGATGGTTATTTTTCTCTTATATCTATTATTATTATCTCTATGTTTATTAATATTATGTGTGCATACCTGATCCCCAACAAGTGGTATACGATTAGGTTGAGTGGTGGTCTATGGCTACCGAGTTTGGTGGATTTGTGAGAGTCAAGGGAATGCCCATGCATATAGAGGGAGTAAGGTGTTAAGGCCTAGGCAAGGCAAAGGCAGTGTTGGATATGGTGGCGGTGGATAGCTTGTTGTCCAGTTTCCGCAAGATGTCTTACAGTGTTTACTAAACTGGAGTCGTGCATGATATCTTTGAATATTTTGCAGTTGATCTTGATAATTTGTGGCATTTACAAGATCGAATTGGATACCCCATTGATCCCATGGAGAGTAAGTACAGATGCAAAATAATGCATATCTCCCATTGCTTCTTAGAGCCTCTACACCGTGGGATTGAGAGGCCAATGAGTTGAAGGAGAGTGGGATGCCTCAGAGAAACCATTTTGGGAGTCAGGGAAGGTCATGATATTGAAGACATGTTAAGGTTTCGAGGTTATTTACAGTGGCATGCGAGCAACTCCAGGATGCATTCAAGTGACCACTCACCAAAGACGTTTTTGGTCAGGGATATGGTCAATAGGTAGGTGGCCCTGAGGAAGGTGGTGCAGGGATGGGAAGCGTGCACCTCTTATTCTTCCAAATGAGATGGATGTACAACTTGAGTTGTTTAACATTATTAAATGGATGCATTATGAGTTGAGTGGGTCGATCAAGTTTGAACCTTGAATGCCTTTTCGACTATATTTCTGGAGAATTATGTAAGGACCATAGGGAAAAGGTTTGAGTTTGTGAGGAGGTACACCCATAGTTTGTGGCCAACGTGGAAAGGAGAATATATCCTATGTGTATCTTGGATCTTTTTTATTTTTTCTCGGATAGTTGGATGGTCGCCTTGGCCCACATGTGAACCCTTGGATGACTCTAAGGGCTTGGATTGTAGGGTATGCTTTATATATGTTGTGTGTGGTTTGAGTACATAAGGTTCCTTGTTGTGTTAAGAAGCTTGGAAAGCAATCGAGGTTGGTGGGGAGTTTGGCTACGATGTTGGAGTGTTTTGGTGTAGGGAGTCATTTTGACTATGGGGATGGTGGTGGGTGGTGCTTCTGTTTGAAAAATAATTCTGAGAGGAGTGTTGGTGATGGAGGTCAAAGCAATGGCAAGGAGAAGGTTTTTTTAATGTAAATGGGCATATACTTGTAAGTCTCGGTTAGGCATGTGTACCACAGGTTTTAAATGTCATCGATAAAGTTTAGATGACCGACATGATGGGGAGAGCATGTGATATTCTTGGATACCCTATTTTTCAGAGAAGTTTGGTTGGTACATGTTTTTGGAAGCTCGTGAGCCCATGTATTGCATGTAATGAAGCATTGACATTATCCTAGTGCTGAGAGGTGAAGGCTCACTTGGCTATCTTGACTGGATTTGGTTAAGGAAGTGCATCTTTGTTTCTTATGGTGATGGAGTTGAGGGATGTAAATTGTGGGATCCTATTACCCACAAATAGTCATTAGTAGTGGAGATGTGTACATGGAACAATTAGTAGTTTTTCAGGATGGCAAAGGGATATTTGTTTGCAAACTCATGGAATCATTGCATGGCCTAAGGTACCCATGCAATGATACAAGGTGTTTGATTCCTTCATACTGAGCCAAATTTTATAAGAAGTGGGTATAACCATTGTGTTTATGGTATATTCATTATCTTAGTGATATATGTTATGCTTGTAGAAAGCACAAGCATGGTTGAGATCATCAAGTTGGCTCATTTGGTTAGGACATTTGGTATGAAGTATCTAGGAGCATCTAAAACAAATCTTGGGCATGGAGATACATATAGGAAAGATGGTAAGATTTAGTTATCACAACAAAAGTATGTGGAGAAGACACTGAGGAAATTTAGTATGAATAATGTGAAACTGGTAAATATCTCTTTGACTCTCCACTGTATTTTTTCTTCAGGTTTATTTCCTAATAATGAAGAAGAAAAGGGTTATATGTCTCGTGTATTGTATGCTAGTAGGAAAGTTGATGTTTGTGGTGGGAATGTTCATGTATTTCACATGTAGTTGGTGTTTACGTAACCAATATTGTTAGTGAAATTGTGGTGGTGTTTTATCTTGGGTTGCAGGAAGATGATATTGATTGATTGGGAAAGATATCGAGAAATCATTGTCAAGGTGGAGATGGTTGAGTTGTGAAAAAACATACCGTTGTAATTAAAATTAAAAGGAATCCCAAACATTTGGATCCCTTTTGTTAAAATGTAGAATCCCAAGAAGAGCTTTTTGAGATTGGTGATTTCTCCTTTTAACTAAGCATGAATGAAATATCACCCCCATTTTGTGTATTATTTGTGATGGTTATTTTTCGCTTATCTCTCTATTTATTAATATTATGTGCTCCTAATACTTACTAGCAACAACCACATTTATGTAAAAAGTGGTTGATATACGCCGATCGGCGCCATTTTCCACTTTTTTAAATTAATGGCGTCGACTTTTTACATAAATGTGGTTGTTGCTAGTTGACGGTCGGCATGCATCGCCACAACTATGAACATATTTTGATACAATTTAAATGTAATATTTAAATATTATTTAGTAATTACTTAATTATTATTTAAAATAAAAAAATTAAAAATGTAGTTAATATTCCTATAAACTTAAATAATTTAATAATAATACTTAAATAATAATAAATAATAATTTAATTATTAAATAATAATAAATTGTTATTTATTTATAAAAAAATATTAAATAATAACTAAATTATTAGAAATTGATTATTTAATTATAGAAAATTAATTAATTAGAAATTATATAGTAATATTTATTAATTAATAATAA
>JZKD02S2341523.1:331127-358355 GCA_000966675.3 Picea glauca
CATATCAATTTATTGACCGAAAAAATGCTGTAAATGCAAATGATCTGTTCGCGCAAAGCATAAATTCCACCATTCGCATTCCAAGTATTCCAACCGACACTCCACGACTCTCCGCCGCAACTGAAACCGCAACTTAAACGCTTCACATCCAACGCTTCGCATCCAAATCGTGTTCACTGTTAAATGTGGTATATCAATCGCGGCCTGCGCCTGTCTTCTATACGTGGCTACTGTAATCTGCGGCCTATCTCATATAAATAATTTTACAAAAACCAGTGGCAATCATATATTGTTACAGTAATTTTTTAATCATGTTTAGTAAAAGTGAAAAAGTAAACATGATAAACGTATGATTTTATAAATGCAAGGGAGTTAGTTCTTGCATTCTTATTCATTGATTTGGATGTAAGACGAAGAATATGCCAGCATCTTGAATTCCTGACCATCAGATTAAATTTAGTAATTAAAAGCATGATTAATCGTGCAATGTTGATAGGGGGGACGCCTATCTGCGTAAATATATGTAAAGCTAAAATTGATTTTATCTAATTATATTTATATTTTCAATTATAATTTAGTTCGAATGATATCCTAAACTTGAAAAAAAAAATCTTAAAAAAAATATTATCTATATAGAAACTTACATAGAACTAAATATCTAAATGAATAATTTCAAGAATTTAAATTATTCTTATCTAAAAATCATAGTCATCATAATTATTAATATAATATTTTATTTAAATACAATATTTTAACATATAATATATATTAACTCAAACATAATATAAACATAATATATATTAACTCAAGAAACTATTTTCTTAACATTATAGTATCTTTTAAAATATTATGATAAAGTTGAGGAATAAAAAAAAAATTAGTAAATACTTCATTCATGTACCATTTATTTTTTTTTCATATTTTTATTGTGATTTAAATACTTATATTAATATGGCATAAAAAGAGTTCCAATTCTATTGGTGGCCTGTTGTTATGAAAGTGTAGAATAAGTGCAATAAGTATGTGTATTTTCTATATGATAGAAAACAAGTGATTTATAAAAATGGAATGAACTACTATCTACATGAATAGGATGCCATAGTCTTCATCAAGATGAAAAGGATTTGAAGGATTTTTTTAAAAGTTCGTAGTATTATCATGCACTTTTTCATTGCCATTTTTATTTTTTTGATTAGTTGTGAACCATGAATTCCATATTGAAAAACTCATTGAAGAGAATGCCAAATTTTGTTTTCATTATATGAAGTATGTATATAACATTCTCATATTGGATTCTTCTTTATTAGTGCATGCTTTTATTAGTGCATGTTTTTGGTGAGAGAATTTAGTTTTTGCTTCGTGGTCAACACCCTTTGAATACATATTAGTTGGTTTATTTTGTCACATTAATCGATGGGTTTTGGTTCAAAATAATTTAACTCTCTATTATTTCACTCACCTTATCAATTTTTATACAAAGTTTAGTTGACACACTATATTAATTTGATTTATTTTGAAAAGCAAAATTATTTTCATATTTATGAAATTTGTAATATCCAATTTTTTATTGGTTAAATGATGTATGATTGGACTTAAATCCCCTTGGTATACAATATTTGTTTTGCTAATGAAATGAAAACATGGATTATAATATTAACACAAAGAAATAGTGAACAATAAAAGAGATACAATAAAAATTGACTTCTATTAAATAAGAAATTTGTTGAAAACTGTAAAATTCAGACTCAAAACAAGCTTGCTAGAATGGTGGCAACTTATCTTTGAGAAGAGATGTGACGTATACACTCATTCACAAGAAGATCGGTACAATGAGGCTTTGAAGACCCTTTTACAATAAACATGAATGCCAAAACCCTATACATCGAAAAACCTAACCCTAGGAGATGAAGCACCAAAATTCATGTGGGCCCCAATGGGATAACTTAGTACATCAACTTCCCAGGGTCGTAACTTTTGCATACGATCTTAGTTTAGCACACATGGTAGTTAGTTGGAAAGGTATTGACAAAGATATTCATTTAGGGCAATCAATAAAATTCTTTGGCTATCATTAAGGTCCCCAATCTTGAAAAAACATAGTTTAGGCCCTCAAAATGGCCCCAGAATTTTGGGACCCGAAAAACTATTAAAAACAATAAGTTGCCAACAAATGTTTTGAACCAGTCAAAATAGGTGGGTGGCCATTGACATCCTCCTAGATCGAAGGCTCTAACAATCTGCAATGAATTCTCTGACAATGCCTGCAATCTACACTAAAATTGTTGCAGTAAAGATACACTAAAATTGTTGCAGTAAGGATAGGGCTCTACAATAAGGATGAGGCATGTCATGCAAACTTGGTTAAGTTGGCACCATGTGCCACCATGCTCCAACAAGGAAACTCGTCTATGCTTCATCCATGCATATTCCATGCTGCAAGCGATAATGGTCTTCTCATGCCTACCTACATCACAAAAGCAAAATGCCTACCTACGTTAAAAAACAAAATGTGATAGTCTGAAACATGGAAATGGGAAAACCTAAAATGAAAAACTCAAAAACTCAAAAAGACATGAGACTCATTGGGGAGTGGCAAAGAAGGTAGACTCTAAAAACTAGCAATTGATGCTTGTACTAGGGAAAAGGTGGAGAGCGAAACTGGTTGAGATGGTTAAACATGTTTTTTGTGTTATACAAAGTGAATGTGTAGCAACATTTGTTTTTTGTTTTTTGTTAAACATGTTTTTTGTGAATGGTTAAACATGTTTTTTGTGTTATACAAAGTGAATGGTCAAACACATTTACTACCATTAATTAATTAATGATCCAAAAATTTGGGTAATCCCTAGAGTGAAATTGATTAACTTGGGGGGAAACACGACAAGGCCACTTGCTGGATGTATGGGCTAACCTAGGTTCTACCTTAGTTCTCCAACAAAACCCTATTCACCATCGGCCATTCTGGTAAACCAAAAGGCTACACTGCACACAAAGTGCACAACACAGTCTCACCCAAGATGGTTTATGGGTGACTGCAGGATGCAGGTGTCTGCAGTCATGGAAGGGATTGGGGTTTTTATTCTTACTTATATTTCTACTTTAACATGCATTTTGTCATACCATTCATTAGATCTACTATTTCATTCATTCATAATATTCATTTTGCATACATATTCTAGTGCACGTTGTAATTAAAAGAATTCATTCATCTAACCATTTAACCATAACTGTAGAAATAACAAAAGCATTCAGACACATTTTAACACAGGGTTTTATCGTGGTTCATCCCCTGGGGCTACATCGACAAATATTTTCTTTTTATTTTTTCTTCTTCATCAAAATAGTGATGTGCACATTATATAATATTGTTTAAGAATGGTGAGGATGAGCAGTGCCGTACCAAGCTCCATAGTGTGTGACCTGGCCCTCACTTTCATTTCAACATTGACTCCCTTTGAGCTCCACAACTCCCAACAATACAAAACTTCAAACTCAAAAAAATTCTCAAAGTACTTCTCTCAAGCCAAGATATGCCTAAAAAAATACCTCAATATAACTTATACCTCTTCTATTTATACTACAAAATGGGTTAAAACCCTTACATTATGACTCCAAAACCCTATGGTCGGTGGAGGCGGATGGATGGTAAAGTTGTTCTTGCAACGAAGGTTAGGTATTATGCTCAAACCTGAGCAAGGACGTGGTCTAGTCGCAGAATAATTTTAATTGGGCCAAGCCTGCATACCTTTTGAGATACGGTCGATCTGAAGAAATCGCAAGCTAGGGTCTGACAGTTGCAGTCTCAACAACATTAAAAATGGTTACCAAAGAGGGTTGGAGTGGAAACCCCTCATACAAGAAGGTAGTGGTGGAAAGGGGGAAATTCCCATGAGTCGTTGGTTTCAAAGAACCCTTGACAAGCACCTCGGGTTAGGATCAGAAAAGAACAAGGAGAGCAACCAGGAAAAAAGGGATCATGTGGGGGAGGAAGCCAAAGAAGCCCAAAAGGATGCACAGGAACCAGCGAACCCTAGTGGGGAAAATGGGCACAACCTATGTAAACCTAAAACAACAATGATATGCAGGGTTATACTACAAGACCCACAAACATAACTCTATCTGGACCAGATGAAGACACATGTAGTAATTTGAAAATTCATGGGGTTTTGGCCCACAGAAAGAACGTTGCATAGCTGGATAAAATATCAATGGAAGCCAAGTGGAGAAGTGGAACTCCAGTTGGGCTCGAAAGGGTTCTTCACATTAGTCTTTATGAACCTGGAGGATAGAGATAAAGTCTTGGGGGGGGGGTTCATACTTCCATGCCTCAGTAGGGTTGTACATGCGGTCGTCGAAGGAAAAATTCTCCCAGAGAAAGAAAAATTTAAAAATGTCCCAGTCTAGCTGAGGTTTTACTCCCTACCACTAGACTATTAGTTGTCATCCACCTTCAAAGAAATTGGGAACAAGCTGGGAAAATATGTTAAGACATCGGAAGCAACCCTAAAAGGGAGATACACATCATATGAAAGGATCTACATAGATATGGATGTGTCAGGGGTGCTCCCAGAAGCCATAAGCTTGGAATTTAGGGATGAGCAATGGATACAAAGCATCAACTATGAGCATATCTCTTTTAGATGTAGAAGATGCCATGAACATGGAAACCTAATTAGATAATTTTCGCTCAATAAAAAATAAGAAATGAAAAAAAATAAAACACAGCAGATGAGGATGGGTTTGTAAAACCGAATCACAGAAACAGAGCAAACAAGAAACCAATAAAATCCCCAACAGGAAGCAACCTGGAAGCTAGAACTAGACAATAGGGATGGGACAAATATAACCAAGGGGAAGAAGGAGGAAAGGAAAAGAAAAAATCTAGAGAAACTAAGGAATAAGCAACTCATGAGAACACATATATTCCAAGCAATAAGAGGGAACATGGAGGTAGCGCAAGTCCTAGGGAAAGAGGAAATGAAGACGCCAACAATCCAATGTAGGAGGAAGACGGAGACTCGGAGATGACACCAAGAAAGGTAGGCGTGGAAGATACAGACCTCAGAGACATTTTGGAAAGGGAAGGAATATATTTCCCGATCATATTGGAGCAATGGAAAAGGGAAGGAGTAGACAATGTGCCAGCGGAGCAACTAGATCATATCCAATACCTTTCCTTCTAAGAGAGGAAGAAAAATCCATAAGGATAAATCACACACAACGATATAGGACACATGGGAATCAAAGAAGGAGAGGGACAACCACAACAGTCACCCAAGCAGACGAGGCAGAAGAAAGGCAGAAAATCAAACAGCATAGCCCTACAAGAACTAGGATCCCTACTGATCAATTCAGGTAAGATAAAAAATATCTTTCCCAAATCTCCCCTACATGTTTCAATGAATATTATAACATGGAATATAAGAGGCCTAAACAACCAACAAAATCAAATAATCCTTAAAAATAGACTGAGGAAGGAACAACTTGACCTTTGTTTCATTCAAGAGACAAAACGCATTGTAGAGAGAATGGAAACAATCAGTAAAAAACAATGGAGTAAGTACAATATGTTGGTTGTTGAATCACAAGAGATGGCAGGTGGTATACTCACCTGATGGAACCCACAATTGTTGAACCTACTTGCATCCGAAGAAACGAGACACACACTTTCGGTTAACATGCAAATTATAGGTAATACTGAGGTAATTCTATGCACAAATGTGTATGGCCCCCATAGGTTGGAGGAAAAAAGGAGAATTCTTCTAAACCTAGAATATGTAAAGGCCCAATCCTGCAACCTCCTCTAGATCTTGGCAGGAAATTTCAACATCATCATGACACTTGCGGAGAAAAAATGGGGCACCAGGAGATTGGATAGAGATGTGGAGGAATTTTCATTTTTCATAGAAACAATGGAGATGGTGGACATGAGAATGAGGAATGGCCAGTTCACCTGGAATAACAAACAATTTAACCACTACCAAGTAGCTACAAGGCTAGATTGATTCCTAGTTTCGGAGTCCATTATTCTACATGGAATAACTTTAGATTGCAACATCCTTCCATGGGGGGGGTTCAGACCATTGGCCAGTTCAATTGGTGGTGGAAGACTCCATACGCTCGGCCTCCATCTTGAAAGCATTAAATGCTAGACTGATCACGCTAATTCCCAAAGAAAATGAATCAAGGACCCCATATCACTACAGGCCTATACCATTATGCAATGTAGTGTAGAAGATAATCTCCAAAGTCGTAGCCAATCACTTGAAACCTCTTCTACCCACACTAATTTCACAGGAACAAGTCGGTTTCATAGAAGGAACAAAAATACTGGACAACACCATCCATGCCAATGAGCTTATACACACGCTGAAATGCCAAAGGAGAGGGCGGATGATAATCCAACTTGACCTGGCGAAGGCTTACGATAAAATTAGCTAGCACTATATGGCCAAGACGTTGGAAGTCTTTGGGTTTGAACAACACTAGATCAACTGGATTGTAAATCTAGTCTCAACAAAAATCTACTCTCTACTAATAAATGGAGCCCCAACAAAACCCTTCTGGCCTTCGAGAGGCATTAGACAAGGAGACTCGTTATCCCCTTTCCTGTTCATTATGATGATGGAAGGGCTTGTCAGTCTCCAGTTTTGACTATATTTTTGCTTATATCATATCAAAAAGACCTCCATTTTCATATCTAGTATCATTCCCTTCTGGCCTTACTATGACACATTTGACATCCTTTTACAACTAAATGGGGCTATTCAAGGTATTCTTATGATTCAAGTTATTTTTAATGTATTTTAATATTTTAAACTAATGTTGATACTATTGTGGCATGAGTTAGGTACTATTCCTTTGAAACAGAACTTACCAGTACCAGGTACCAGCTCGCACTTAGTGGAGATACCAAAGAAGCTGTCGAAGATTCGCACGACATGGCCAGAGTGGATTGACAGTTTGATCCATATGATAGATTGATTCATAACTCAAATATGCTGACTCAGGGCGAGATTATAGAACTGATTTATTAGAATGCTTTATGATCCACACTTCTTCACACTGCGTCTCATGAAGTTGTGAAGTCCGTTTTAACTGATTATGAGTTATTTTCAGATCTGAGATCCATTTAGATTAATGCACCTTTGTTTAAAACTACTTTGGGGAGGATATATATAAATAGAGGATCGCTCTCAAGAAACGTTGGTTACGTTATGCTCTGTGATACACATTTCCAATAATATAATTTTCCTATGCGTTATGTTATTTACTGTGATATGATTTGAGTTGTTTCTCTGAATAAATGGAGCGTGAAGTATGAACAGTGTTTGCATGGAATGATTTGAGTAGCTCTGGTTTTCCTTTTCGGTGATTGCACCTCTTGGTTGGGCCCGCCAACAGGTTCAAGTCGCTGCCTCTTTCCATATTAGAGTTAGTTTATCCTAGTATTGTAGAATTTGCATGCACGTTAGGTTGTTTGAGTTTGGGAATTACTTTGTTAAGATTCTTGTTTAAACCATTCTTTGGAGTGTATTATTTCCAGTGTGATAAATATCTCATATATTCATGAATGTTGAATGCATCATTGATTCCTGTAGAACTTAAAGAATGGATTAGATTTGCTTTGTTTCCAGTTTTCAATTTGAACATGATTTAAAGGGAATGCGAGTTTTACTCTGCCTTGATTGGGATAGATAGCTTGCTCTGTTCTGTTAGGGTAGTTAGGTTACAATCAGATTAAAGGAAGATTCCAGTACCAGTAGGGTAAATATGACATTTCTTTATTTTACCTGTGGATAGATTCAGATTTATTTTTGATGTTTAGATTAAAAGGTTTTCAAAAATAATCTTTCTTTTATGGATTTGATAGAAATAATGATGATTAGATGTTTAAAGATAATGGTAGATAGTCTTGGGAGATCACATTGGATCAGGAATAGAAGTACATGTACTTAAGCACATAACTGTTTTCCTTTGATGAATTAAACAAGAGATGATAAGTTTCAAGATAATCATTAGGGTTCAGTTTTTAAGAGTGAGTTTGTGTTTTCTTCTAAGAATAACCTTCAGATAGGAATTAGAATCTTACCAGCACATACAGTGTAGCAACTCTAAGTTCACTTACCCTGGTTTGACAATTCAGTGTTTTCAGGTAATTAAAATCTTTAATATAACAGCCTGACATTTTTGGTGTCGTTGTCGGGGAGCTATTTAGAAGGTAAGTTAGATAATTGTTTTTTATTATTTTTTAAAATGAACTTGGTTTGGTGTGGTATGATAGCAGATTGATGAAAGAGGAGATGTGAAACAAAGGGTGAGAACTGACATATCAGTTATCACAGGCGCCTCTGAAACTCAATCTTAGTTTTTTTTTCTTTCATTTAGTATGTCTTCATGAGAAATAGAGATCATAGAGGTAGATTTAGGGGAAATATAAAACAACAAAAAGAAGAAACCTCCACCCAGAAAGCAATAGAAACTAAGACTGGAATTTTGGTTGAGGAAATCATAGAGCAAAACCTAGAACCAAGAAACCCCATATATCAACAAATTCAAAATGCTGGTGATCCAGACCTGGATGACACAGTTGATCCAGAAAAAGTGCAAGCTATTTTCGGGAACCCTGACTCTGTAGTTTCACAGATAACAATTGCAACTGTGGAATCAAAGGCAATAGGATCCTCAAAAGAACTAATAGGAGATAACAATTCTATCAAAAAGAATCCAGAAAGGTGGGATTCACACCCTCACCAAAGAAAGATCAGATTGCATATACAATTCTTGGTAATCCTCTTAACATGGAAGAAAGAGGGAGAGAATTACATGGAGAACTTCATATTGAAAATGAAGGAGAAGAACAAGCATAGAATGAGTTAAGACCAGAAACCACCTTTGGGTTTCCTATTTTGGATTTGGTCCAGAATGTCAATATGAAAAATGTCCCACCTTCGGCACTACCAACCTTTTATGGGAAAAATAGTGAAGACCCAGATGTCTTTCTTTTTGAGTTTGACATCCTGTGTAGGAGTTATAACTATATCCAGGATGCACATAAACTGAAGTTGTTTCCTACTACCCTAAAAGATTCTGCATTACCTTGGTTCATGAGTTTAGGAGAGTACAACATTAGATCTTGGGAAGAGATGAAGGAAATTTTTTTAAAGAAGTACGAGGACTATTGTAGACCCAAGGATTCTCGAAATGATATTTTTAAATTGCAACAACAAGATGAAGAAAGCATTGAGGATTTCTTAGAAAGATTTACATATACCCTTCAAAAATCTAAATATAATGATCTCCAAGATGAAGCAATCAAGACTCTTTTCTTAAAAGGGGTTTCAGATGAATATATTGACACTCTCAATTTAATGGCTTTAGGAGATATTTATCAAAAAGACTTTGAAGCAATCAGTGAACTATGTAGAACTTACTCAAGAAGTAGGGGGGGAACTACAAAAAGTGTGAGAGAACCTGTCAACAAAAACACCAAAGTACCCACATCTGGTGGAGTTACTAGAATCGAATTGGGAAACCTTTTGGAAAATTTTAAAACAGACATTTTAGGAACAATTGGCTCTCAATTAGACACTCTGAAGATTAAGAGAAAGCAGGAAGAGGAAAACCCTGTCTTAAGCATATTTTGCACAAAATGCAGAAAAAGGCATCATTTACGAGAATGTCCTTTGGACAATGTTCCTATATGTGCAATATGTACTGAAAATCATAAAACAGAAGATTGCCCATCCTTACCAGGATTGCAAGCAATATTCAAGGGAGGGGAAGCTCCAAGGACTCCATCTGCACCTAAGAGGCCTTGGCAACCTAGGAACTCAAATACATATTAAGAACCATCCCCACAATCTTCCAACTACTATCCACCCTTCTCTCAACAACAACAACATCCATGGAACTCGCCAAATTGACCTACGCAAAATGTACCTGCTCAACCTTGGTACCAGGAATGGAGAGATCTGAATTTTGGAAATAATCAATAGAAGCATGTGGTACCAATTCCCCAAAATCCATGCACGCAGTATCCTCCAAATATGCATTAGTTATTGCTTGGTTTTATTCCACCTCCTTTACCGCCCATTCAACAAACCCCTCAGTAGCCTCAGAATTCACCTCGCCCTACCATTTTGCCCACTCAACCCATTCCAAATCCTAATCACAGACCACCTTTACCACTCCATAATGCTGATTTTCAAAATTACCCAGCTTACAACATAAAACCTATTTCTATACAAGAAATACAGCTGAGATCTGGAAAAATTTTAAATAAAATTCAGCCCATAACAAAAACAACACCAAAGGTAATTATCCAAGAACATGAAGAAGAATCTATAGATAATTTATCAAATGGGGTTTCCTTGAAAGATGTGATCATTCCAAAACATAAAGTATCTGAATCACAGTGTAACATACAAGCTCAGGTTCCCCAAACGCCTCCTTTTCCTGAAAGGTTGCTCATTGAAAAATCGATTGTCCAATCTGAGTTTGACATCATGAATGAACTAAGAAATTCCTGTGTTAAGATTCCATTGTTACAAGCAATTCGAGATGTTCCCATCTATGCCAAAACCATAAAATAACTCTGCATTAAGAAACCAGGTCAGAAATAGAAATATCCACCCACAACACACCTAGTAGGCCAGTCATCGAATTGTATTTCTGAAACACCTAAAATTGTGAAGTATGCCAACCCATGGAACCCAATAGTTTCAGTAACTGTCAACAATGTTTCTATTGGTAATACTTTAGTCAATCTAGGTGCAGCCATTAATATAATGACTATCAACACAGTGGAACTGTTACAACTAAGTCAATTCCTTCACCCTACTCTTGCAGTTCTTGAACTTGCTAACAAAACAACCATGAAACCTGCTGGAGTCCTTGATGACATCCTTGTTACACTAGCTTCGTGGGAATATCCTGTTGATTTCATGATTATTCATTCAAAGGACCCCACAAAAGGCCATCCAATCATTCTAGGGAGACCTTGGTTGGCCACGGCCAATACTTTCATAGGATGTCATGGTGGGGATATGTTTATCTCAAATGGTATTTCTTCACAAAAACTTAGTCTTTTCCCACCTTCTCATCCAGTTACAGAAGAATTATGGTGGTTGAAATGTCCCTATTATGAGAATGATGATGAAAAATATTTATTCTCTGTTGATGAGTTACACGCACTGCAAGAACCTATAGAGGATGACATTTTAAATCAATTTCTTTCTGTGATAGAAAATGTTGAGTTCCCACAAACATATCTTCAATATGATCAAATTTTCAGAGAGGAATTTCAAGAACGAAGTGAGTTATTTTCCTCATTTTCACCATCCATGGTTTTCACCATTTCTGAGCATTCATGGTCATATACCATTCCAGTAGAACTTAGCCCAGGTAGATGTCTATACATCAACTCTGAATTAAGTCTCAGCCAACAAGAACAGTTAACGAATCTTTTGAAAGAACAATCAGGGGCTTTTGCATGGGAATACACTGATATGAGAGGAGTGCATCCTGACACCTGCATTCACCACATCTATATCCAACCAGGGATAACCCCAGTAAGACAACCACAAAGGCGTATGAATCCAATCCTAAAAGACTTTGTGAAAGAAGAATTACAAAAATTATTAAACGTTGGATTCATTTATCCAATTTCTGATAGCAAATGGGTTTCACCTCTTGTTGTGGTACCTAAGAAAATGATAGGGAAATGGAGAATGTGTGTAGACTTTAGGGAGTTGAACAAGGCAACCCTGGAATACTACTTTCCCTTACCCTTTATAGATTAGGTTTTGGACACCTTGGCTAGAAAAAGGTACTTTTCCTTTATCGATGGATATAGTGGATACAATCATATTCAAATTGCTCCTGAAGTCCAGGACAAAACAACATTTATGTGTCCTTGGGGCACTTATTCTTATAAAGTGCTACCTTTTGGACTATGCAATGCTCCTGCTACATTTCAGAGAGAAATCCTTGGGATCTTTGCTGACTTAATTCATGATTGTGTGAAAGTATACATGGACGATTTTACTGTTTATGGTAACACTTTCGAAGAAGCCTTAAGTAATCTGGAGAAAGTCTTGATCCGCTGTCAGGAATCAAATTTATACCTTAGTCACGAAAAATGTAAAATGTTATTAATTGAGGGAATAGTGTTGGGTCATCATTTGTCTGCAGAAGGAATTAAAGTTGATCCAGCCAAAATTGAGGTGATAGTTAATCTTTCCTCTCCAAAAACCCAAAAAGATGTGAGAAGTTTTTGGGACATGCTGGATATTATCGTCGGTTCATTAAAAAATTTACAAAGATAGCCAGCCCCATGTTTAAACTGTTAGTAAAAGATGCAGAATTTTGTTGGGATAATAATTGTCAGAATGCTTTTGAGAATTTAAAAGAAAAATTGTCCATGGCACCTATTCTTAGAGGACCAAATTGGTCTCTTCCTTTCCATATTTCAACTGATTCCTCAGACACTGCTTTAGGAGGAGTGCTTGGAAAAAAAGAAAACCAACAAAATTATGCAATTTACTTCACTAGCAAAAACCTTACTCCTCCTGAATTGAACTACACTGTAACAGAGAAGGAATTTTTAGCAGTAGTTCATGCCATTAACAAATTTCGTCACTACATCACTGGATATGATGTTTTTGTACATACGGACCATTCTGCTATCAGATTTTTGATGAACAAACCAGTTACTACTGGAAGAATCACACGATGGCTTTTGCTGCTTCAAGAATTTAACATCACTATAGTTGATCGGCCAGGGAAAGAGAATGTAGTTGCGGATTTTCTTTCTCGTATTCCTCAAGATAATACTGACATCCCAGTGAATGATAATTTCCCTGATGAACATCTGTTTGCAGTAGCTGTTAAGACCCCTTGGTTTGCAGATACAACAAATTACTTAGCTATAGGAAGATTACCAGTTCATTTATCACCACCACAAAAGAAAAGAATTATTCAACAAATTGCTTACTACTCTTGGGTGGGAAGTGATCTTTTCTATACAAGTCCTGATATGATCATTAGGATATGTGTCGAGGAAGATGAGATTCCCGATATCCTTCAGGCCTGTCATGATGGGCCATGCAGAGGACATTTCTCTGATAAGAGAACGACATATAAAGTCTTACAATCATGATACTATTGGCCGACATTGTTTAAGGATGCAACAAAATATGTGAGAAGCTATGATAGTTGTCAAAGGATGGGGAGACCCACTGCAACAGACAAGATTCCCTTACGACCACAGGTTGTGATTGAACCATTTGATAAATGGGCACTTTATTTTGTAGGACCGATTTCCCCAATGTTGAGGAAGAAGAAGTACATCTTGGTGTGCATAGATTTTGTGACCAAGTGGGTAGAGGCAAAATCCTTATATCAAGCAACTGAGAAATCGGTGGTTGAATTTATTTATGAAGATATCTTTAGCCGCTTCGGTGTTCCACGAGAGATTGTTACTGACAAAGGTGCCCAATTTACTTCCAAGTTGATGAAAGAACTCACAGATAAATATGGGATAAAACACTGCAAGTCTTCCCCATACCATCCACAAGCCAATGGGCAAGTGGAATCTATGAATAAAGTTCTAGAAGCTATTCTGACCAAGAAAATACATTTACATCACAAAGATTGGGCAGATAGACTTCCAGAGGCTTTATGGGCATACCAGACTACATGGAGAAATACCACTGGTCATACCCCTTATGAATTGGTATTTGGCAAGCAGATTCTCCTTCCCATAGAATTTCGGATTCATACCTTCTGCCTACCAGCAGAATTGGGGTTGAATTTGGATGAGGCATAGAAAAAGAGAGTCATGCAACTAAATGAATTGGGAGAAATTAGGCAAGATGCTCTTCAAAGAACTATCCTTGTACAAAATCAATGAAGAAAATGGCATGATAAATACATTAAGAAAAAGCATTTTCAACCAGGGGATTGGGCATTGCTTTTCGATTCCAAATACAAAACTTTCAAAGGGAAACTTACAACAAGGTGGTTGAGACCTTATGAAGTAGAAATTGTTTTTGACAATGGTTCTGTCAGGATCAAGACCATAGATGACTCTCAGAATTCCTTTGTAGTAAATGGACATCGATTAAAAGTGTATACAAACCCTTGTCAAAAGATGATTTTCTACAGGAAATTGCCAAACAAATAGAAATAAAGATGGTAGGAGAAGAGTCTTCTCCTCCTGCTAATCCTTGATCATTCATGTTGTTTTAAGATTCTGTAAATAATAAACTTTTACCGGAAAAAAAAGAAAAAACAAATAATAAAATATATATAAGAAAAACATTTTTCTTTTTTTTATATGTTGATATATTGTTTTCAGTTTTACAGGTTTTTCAAAGCAAGTACAGAACTGAACTTCATCACTCTCCCGCAATAGGTAAGAAGGTAATACTATTTTATTTCATGAAATTTTCTTATCAATATAACTGACTTGTTTTGAAATGAATAAATTTGAGCTTGTTTGCTCCCTTTGACTGCTCATTAAAGTATGAAAGGGGAATTTATCAGGAAAGGATTATTCTTTACCAGGCCTGATGAATTATGATGGGAAATAAACCCCCCTAGAGTTTTCTTTTAGCATTTTCTCAAACTCTCAAAACATGAGTAAGCAATGAGCATATACTGACTTGGGCTCATAAAATCCACAAGTAAGTGATTACTGTTCCAAAAATTATGTCTGCAAGATTTATATCTGCACTCGCGTTGGATGATGCGGAATACGTTAAGGTCCACCTTCCAACAAATCTCACTCCATCGACACCAGCACCTTATCTGGAGTAGAGATTAGAGACTATTTAGTACCCTAGACTCTGCATGACTCAATGGTAGAACTCCTTGCTAACAACCATGGGAATACATCAATGTCTCTTGGTTGATAGATCCTACAGATGACTCGACACCAAGACCTTTATTTCTACCTGTTAGGATGTACTATAGGTACCTTGAGGCCCATTGACATCATTGGTGGGTCATCTCGCATTGGTTAACGACATTCATTAATGGCCAGTAATCCAATGATTTCTTTTTGTGTTCGACTCCAGAACATTTACTCACACAAATAAGAATTGTACTATGGATTAAAGCTTTGAATCTATTGAAGACATGATTTTAATTGATCTCTTTCAGGAAAGAACAAAATCCAGATAATCATCAGATAATTTTCTTTCATAAACAGAAAGTCTTTTTCTCAGCAAGATATTATTGGTTCAAATTTCTCTACAAATTTTGGGTTATTTCATCAGTACCAGTTAGTACCAGCATAGAATCGATCAGCTACAATGGTCATCAGATATACAAATGCAAATTACAATTTTTTGTGCCCTCTAGATACAGACTTCACTCCAAAAGATCTCTACAGCAAGAAATGCGTAACAAGGGGATAGGTAATCCAATTCAGGTACGCTTAGTTTCATGTTGGTTTAATGTTTTAAATTAGATATTAATAATTTGAACTGGGAATGCCTTATTACTGATGCAGGAGCATCCCTCACGACAAGCAAAACCAACGTGGAAGCAGAAGACAGCTGGAAGACGTCCAGCGCAAGTTTTTGAATTTTTAAATTTTCTCTTGAAGTAGACACACTGAATATAAATGAGATCATTTAATTTAGGTGCCTTGGTAAAAATGTAATCAATCCTCGAGCCATACACTCTCGTCTGAGATAGACATAGGCATTCATAGTGGTATATGCAGCTAGATAGAATTGAATTTGTAGATTAGACAGTTCTAGAAGAAAAGAGGGAAACGGGATATAGACACCCTCATTGTGCATTGTAACATAGTTCAGGAACAGGAATAAGAAGAATATAGAGCATAGGAGAATAGAAGAGAGTTCTAGAAAACACCCATGTACAGATCTTGAATTAATAGAAGAAGTTGATTCAGATTCATGGTTGTTGTGTTATTCTCTGTGTATGTGTGTTGAATGCTTTTCTTATGAATATTACTTCCTATTATGCATTTGTTATTATGTTGTGTGTATGATTTCATGTGTTGAGATCGAAATATGAGAGGAAGTGGAATGAGTTTCAATTGTTTCTCTACTTGAGCAAGGATTCCTGCAAGGAGTGCAGTTGAATTCGTTCGCAAAGAGTGCGTTGACAGAAGGCTCAGAGAGTTAACTCTTGTTCTCATTCGCTCAGGAGTGAACACGGGTTGCTAGAGCCGTACAAGGAGTGTGAAGGCTAAGAAGAGTCTCAGTCGTGACACTGAGCAGAAGTATTGAAGGACTGTTGCTACAAGTATACGCAGAGTCAAGGAAGCTCGAATAGTTGAAGTGTTCGCAAGATTCCCGCAAGGAGTGCATGCAAAGAACCTCGTTGAGGTTGGAGTAATTTAGAAAAGGTCAGGAAGGGTAGGCCTCTGAGTCGCTGAAGATCAGCGTAGATAAGTGTGACTTGAAGTCAAGAAGAAGCGTCGCAGGTTGGCGAAAAGGCGAAGGAATCTCGTGGAGGGATACTCTTCTTCATTTCATATATTTCCCAAGAAAAAACGAACGATCAAAATCTTCTGAAGAGATTTCACGAAGTTTCGAGGATTGTTATATCTTGCAGAGGTGCAAGGAGGTTACAGAGGGAAGGTTCGAAGAGTTTGAAGTTCAGGAGGGGCAAGGGCCATTGATTCCGAGTCACCAGAGTCATAGGATATACACGTGGTATCGTGTATCGGGGACTTACGAGTTGAAGCTCCAAAGTTTGTGTAGCAAGAACAACGATATCGCGAGACACGATATCCCGACAAGATCAAAGTCATTGATTGAGGAGGACGCATGTAGGGAGATTCTCTCATCTCGCAGACTCGAACATTGGAGGACCGAAAGGGAAGTCCTTTAGCTTCACGAGCAGTGAAGCAACGAGAAGGATAAGAACCATCCATCTGAGGAGGATAGGTGGCAGATATCGAGAGATCTCGTGAACTCGGGAGTTCGCAGGGTGAAAGCCCAAGTATTGGGCATTTAGAGTCGCGAGGCGCAAGGACGTGAAGTGGCGAAGGAGCGAGAGGATTGTAGCCATCCATCTGAGAGGACAGGTGGTGAGAGATCGAGAGATCTCGCAAACTTGGGAGTTCACAGGGTGAGAGCCCAAACATTGGGTACCCCAAGTTGCGAGGTCACGAGCAGCGAGGGAAGGGTAGCCATTGGATCTAGATCATAGGAGGACCATTGGATCTGCACGTGGGATCATGTATCGGGACCTCGCAAGAGAGGGTTCAAGAATTTGGCCATGGGGATCGCGAGGTTGTGAGAAATCGATATCCCAACAGCTGAAGGATAGTGTGGGCCATAGCAGAGTCAGCAAGTGGAAAACAGGTGGCACGAATCCCTCGGGATCTCACTGCGAGAAGTCCTAAAATATTGGTGTTCAGATTCACGAGTAGCGAAGTGTCGAGGAGTCGAGGTTCGTGTGGATGCGTGGCAGAGCATAATGTGGTACCGCGCGACCGACGGGCGGACACACATCGCTCGGAGATAGGAGTCAACATTTCGTTGAATTCTCGCATCTCGAGAACTCGCGGAATAGGAGGGTGAAGGTTCGACGGTTCAACCTGCAAGGTTGCAGGGTGGCGAGGTTGTGAGAGGTGCTAACATTTAATCCTATCCCATGGTTGCATGTAGAACGAGCTATACCCGCATCATCAGGTCGGGTATCGCAAGGTTTTAAAGGCAGAGTTGGAGGCTTTGCGTCACGAACTCGCGAGATAGCGAGATTTGGCTGACCTCGGAGAAAGGTTGTTGTGGGTGCAGATTTCTCGTTAGGGAAATAGAAGAACGTTCGAGTTCTTTGGGCTGGAATAGAAGAAGGTCCTATGAGAGCGGACGTGCCTGGGTGGCGTGTTTGCGTCAAGTGGTATCAGAGCTTAGAAGAGCTTCTTTTCTTTCTGTAGCAGAGAAAAAGGGAGAATTCACCATGCCACCAAGGAGAAGGGGTAGACTATCACCTGATCCAGAGGAGGAAAGGGAAATGTCCAGAGAAAGAGGTAGTCAAGTACAGAATCCAGACGTGGAAAGAGGAATGTGAAATCTTCATGCCAGAATGGAGGACATGGAGATAAGACAAAGGTGAAGCGCTGATGTAGGAGATATCAGTGAATCTGAGGATGAAGGTGATGCTGGACATGAAGAAGAGGGAATTCCCATAGAAGATGCAGCTAATGAGCATTTAATTAAGGCTATCACCCGGATGAGTTCGAAAACAAAAATGGACATTCCAGTTTATGAAGGAAATCTGGATGCGGAAGAGCTGCTAGATTGGATTAGAGCTCTAGACACTTACTTCGATTATGAAGATATCGAAGATGATAAAAAGGTCAAACATGCCATCACAATATTAAAAGGACATGCAACCTTATGGTGGGATGAACTGCAAGCTAGCAGGCATTGCCAAGGCAAGTAGAAGATAAAGAGCTGGGACAGGATGATAGCCAAGATGAAGGCGAAATTCATTCCCAGGGACTATCAAATTTCTTTGTTCAGGAGGATGCAGAACTTGAGACAGAAGCCGATGACAGTGAAGGAGTATACTGAGGAATTTTACAGGTTGAATATCAGGGCAGGTCATCGCGAAAGCAATGATGAAAAGGTGGCCAGGTATCTGAATGGCGTGAGGTATGAAATTCAGGATGAATTAAATATGGCAACCATCCAAACGGTGGAGGATGCTTACTAATTGGCTTTGAAAGCAGAGGAGAAGATGAGCCATAAACAAAGTCAGAGGGGTCGAGGCAGGAGTCAGCCCAAAGGCAAATCAGTTTCCCAAGATAAATACCAGAAGCCCAAGGAGGAATGGAAGAAACCTCAGACTCAGACAGAAAGAGGTGGAACCTCGCAGAGAAGGTCGTATGTTGAGTAGAGAGAACATCAAACTGAGAAGAGAGGAGGATATGCTGATAATGATAGGTTTCCTCGTAACAGAGGTAGAGGAAGAGGAAGACTTGGAGTAATCACATGCTTCACATGTGGAAAAAATGGACACAGGTCATTTGAGTGTCCAGAGAAAAAGAAGGAGACTGGAGAGACTCACATTGCCGAGGCACAGAGGCGAGATGTTGAGACAGAGTACACTGAAGGCGGAAGATCGCTAGTGATGTGAAAATTCCTTTTGACACTGAAGAAGGAGATGGAGAATCCAGCACAGAGGAACAGTGTTTTTAGGACTGCTTGCAAGACCAAGGGTTGGGTGTGCAAGGTCATTGTGGACAGTGGAAGCACCGATAATCTCGTTTCAACCGAGATGGTAGAAAAGCTGGAGCTGGAGACAACTGATCACCTGGAACCATACAAAGTTTCATGGCTACAGAAGGGACATCAAGTAAATGTCACTAAACAATGCTTAGTTGACATTAAGATAGGAGGATATAATGACAAAATTTTATGTGATGTTATTCCTATGGATGTATGTCATTTATTACTGGGTAGACCATGGAAATATGATAGAAGGGTAGTTCATGATGGGAGGAAGAATACATATACCCTGGAGAAGAATGGGAGAACTCATATGTTGTGTCCAATTGAAGATAAAGAGGTGAAGCCGGAAGTAAACAACATAGTACTTCTCATGAGTGGGAAGGAACTTCTTACAGAAGTTAAGAAGAAGGAGGATCCACAATTCTTTGTGGTCAGAAAACCGAGAATTGTTCTGACTAGCACAAGAGTGGATTGTTTGCCAGAAGAAATTCAGGAACTACTGGAAGAGTTCACTGATATTGTAGTGGACGAATTACCTCATTCGTTTCCACCGATGAGGAGCGTGAGTCACCATATAGACCTCATACCATGATCTAGTCTGCCAAACAAAGCCGCGTATAGATTGATGCCGCACGAGAATGAAGAGGTTAAAAGATAGGTCCAGGAGTTGTTGGACAAAGGCTTGGTCAGGGAAAGCTTGAGTCTGTGTGTTGTTCCAATGGTACTCAGTCCGAAGAAAGACGGAGGTTGGAGAATGTGCACTGATTCAAGAGTCATCAATAAGATAACTATCAGGTATAGATTCCCATTGCCAAGAATGGATGATCTGATGGATTTCTTAAGTGGGGCAATTTTTTTTTCAAAGATAGATTTGAAGAGTGGATATTATCAGATTCGTATGAGAGAAGGTGACGAATGGAAAACAACATTCAAGACAAATGAAGGTTTGTATGAATGGCTTGTCATGCCGTTTGGCTTGACAAATGCACCAAGTACCTTTATGAGGTTGATGAATGAAGTCCTGAAGGAGTTCATCGGGAAATTTGTCATTGTATATCTGGATGACATATTGGTTTTCAGCAAGACAAAGGCTGAGCATTTGAAGCATTTGGCCATTGTGATGAAGAAGCTACAGTAGGAGAAGCTGTTGATAAACATGAAGAAATCCTCATTTATGAAGACAAAACTCATTTATATGGGTTTTGTTATATCTGCAAATGAGTTGAGGATGGATCCAGATAAGGTGGAGGTAATCAAGAATTGGCCATCACCAAGGAACGTATTTGAAGTGAGGAGTTTTCATGGACTGGCTAGTTTCTACCGGAAATTCATTAGATATTTCAGTGGAATTAGTGCAGCAATGATGGATACAGTGAAGAAAAGACATAAATCTTTTCACTGGACAGAAGAGACTGAGAAGAGTTTCAATTTATTGAAACAAAAGATTACGGAACAACCACTATTGGTGTTGCTAGATTTTCAGAAGACATTTCAGGTGAAATGTGATGTAAGCGGGTTTGCCATAGGAGCGGTCTTGAGTCAGGAAGACAGACCGATTGCGTATTTTAGTGAGAAGCTAAATGAGGCAAAATAAAAGTAATCCACGTATGATAAAGAATTCTATGCCATCATACAGACATTGAAGAAATGGAGGCACTATTTGATTCCAAAAGAATTTGTTTTATATAGTGATAACCATGCATTACAATTTGTGACTCAACAGGAAAAGTTGAATCAGAGGCATGTTAAATGGGTTGAATACATGCAAAATTTCACTTTTGTCATAAAACATATTTCTGGTACTGCTAACAAAGTGGTTGATGCTTTGAGTAGGAAAATTTTGTTGATGCAGGAATTCAAAGTCAGGACGTTAGACTTTGATGATTTTAAGGACATGTATGCAGATGATTCAGACTTTAAGGAAGCTTATGAAGCAGCTGAGAATCCAGTTCTCAGAGACAGAATTCAGTGGATAGATTACGTGATCCAAGACGGATTGTTGTTCAAATGGAATCGACTATGTATTCTGAATTGCTCCATGAGGGAGAACTTGTTGAAAGAGAAGCACAGGGGTGGATTAGCAAGACATTTTGGCCATGATAAGACATTTGCAAAGATGAGCAAGTCATACTTTTGGCCAGGGATGCGGTCAGAAGTCGAGAGGTTTGTGGATAGATGCAGGATTTTCCATCATTCAAAAGGAAGGAAACAGAATGCGGGTTTTTATCAACCATTGCCCATACCTGAGAAGCCGTGGGATGAAATTAGCATGGACTTCGTGTTGGGGTTGTCGAGGAAACAAAGAGGTGTTGATTCAATCTTTGTGGTAGTTGATAGGTTTTCTAATATGGCACACTTCATTCCATGCAATAAGACCAATGATGTGACCCACATCACAAATTTGTTTTTCAAGGAGATTGTTCGACTCCATGGATTTCCAAAAAGCATAGTCCCGGACAGGGACACAAAATTCATAGGGAATTTATGGAAAACATTGTAGACGAAGCTAGGAACTAATTTGATGTTTAGTTCTACTTATCATCCTCAGACGGATGGACAAACAGAAGTGGCCAACAGAAGTCTGGGAGATTTTTTGAGGAGCTTGGTGACAGAGCACCATAGCAGCTGGGATAGCATATTACCGCAAGAAGAGTTTGCTTACAATGACTCAGTAAATCGAAGCATAGGAAAAATTCCATTTCAGATTGTATATGGAATGCAACCAAGAGGAGTTTCTGAACTGAGGGATTCAGAACAGGCTGATACTAGCAGCGCTAGTGCATGAGAATTTACTAAAGCGATCAAGGAACTTCACAGCCAGGTGAAGGAGTGACTGTTGAAGTCAAGTCAGGAGTACAAGCACAGAGCAGATCAGCATCGGAGACAACTTCGGTTTGAAGTTGGTGATCTGGTTTTGGCACATTTGAGGAAGGAAAGGTTCCCAAGAGGAACATACAACAAGCTGAAAATGAAGAAAATCGGACCATGCAAGGTCTTAAAGAAAATAGAACAGAATGCTTATGAAATTGAGTTACCAGATGGGATCGAAATTTCTCCGATATTTAATGTTTCATATTTATATCCATACAAAACTGATGAAGCAGGAGAAGAAGGTGATGATCAACCAGAGGTCCAGTGGCAGAAGCAGATGCCAGTTGCAGAAAAGCCACAGATGGAGCAGATACTAAATAAAAGAGTGGGTAAGAAAACCAGGAGGAAAGAATATTTTGAATATTTGGTCAAGTGGAAGGGACACCCAGTTGAATATGCCAGTTGGGAGACTGAAGCAGATATATGGAAGCATGGACATACCATGCAGGAGCTCATGGACAGGAGCCCATGCAAATTTTCAAGAGAGGGAGTATGATGCAGGAGCATCCCTCACGACAAGAAAAACCAACGTGGAAGCAGAAGACAGCTGGAAGACGTCCAGCGCAAGTTTTTGAATTTTTAAATTTTCTCTTGAAGTTGACGCGTTGAATATAAATGAGATCATTTAATTTAGGTGCCTTGGTAAAAATGTAATCAGACCTCGAACGATACGCTCTCGTCTGAGATAGACAGAGGCATTTATAGTGGTAGATGCAGGTAGATAGAATTGAATTTGTAGATTAGACAGTTCTAGAAGAAAAGAGAGAAACGAGATATAGACACCCGCATTGTGCATTGTAACATAGTTCAGGAATAGGAATAAGAAGAATCCAGAACATAGGAGAATAGCAAAGAGTTGTAGAAAACACCCATGTATAGATCTTGAATTAATAGAAGAAGTTGATTCAGATTCATGGCTGTTGTGTTATTCTCTGTGTATGTGTGTTGAATGCTCTGCTTATGAATATCACTTCCTGTTATGCATTTGTTATTATGTTGTGTGTATGATTTCATGTGTTAAGATCGAAATCTGAGAGGAAGTTGAATGAGTTTCAATTGTTTCTCTACTTGAGCAAGGATTCCTGCAAGGAGTGCAGTTGAAGTCATCCGCAAGGAGTGCATTGATAGAAGGCTCAGAGATTTAACTCTTGTTCTCGTTCACTCAAGAGTGAACGCGAGTTGCTAGAGTCGTGCAAGGAGTGCGCAGGTTAAGAAGAGTCTCAGTCATGACACTAAGCAGAAGTATTGAAGGACTGTTGCTACAGGCATACGCAGAGTCAAGGAAGCTCGAACAGTTGAAGTGTTCGTAGGATTGCCGCAAGGAGTGCGTGCAAAGAACCTCCTTGAGGTTGGAGTAATTTAGCAAATCTCAGGAAGGGTAGGCCTCTGAGTCACCGAATATTAGCATAGATAAGTGTGACTTGAAGTCAGTAAGAAGCGTCACATGTTGGCGAAAAGGCGAAGGAATCTCGTGGAGAGATACTCTTTTTCATTTCATAGTTTTCCCAAGAAAAAATGGATGATCAAAATCTTTTGAAGAGATTTCGCGAAGTTTCAAGGATCGTTAGATCTTGCAGAGGTGCAAGGAGGTTACAGAGGGAAGGTCTGAAGAGTTTGAAGCTTAGGAGGGGCAAGGGCCATCGATTCCGAGTCACCGGAGCCGTAGGATATACACGTGGTATCGTGTATCGGCGACTCGCGAGTTGAAGGTCCAAAGTTTGTGTAGCAAGAACAGGGATATCGCGAGACGCGATATCCCGACAAGATCAGAGCCATTCATTGAGGAGGACGCGTGTAGGGATATTCTCTCATATCACAGACTTGGACATTAGAGGACTGAAAGGGAAGTCCTTTAGCTTTGCGAGCAGTGAAGTGGAGAGAAGGCTAAGAACTGTCCATCTGAGGAGGACAGGTGGCAGAGATCGAGAGATCTCACGAACTTGGGAATTCGCAGGGTGAAAGCCCAAGTATTGGGCATTCAGAGTCGCGAGGCGCGAGGACGCGAAGCGGTGAAGGAGCGAGAGGATTGTAGCCATCCATCTGAGAGGACAGGTGGTGAGAGATTGAGAGATATCACGAACTCGGGAGTTCGCAAGGTGAGAGCCCAAACATTGGGTACCCCACGTCGTGAGACCGCGAGCAACAAGGGAAGGGTAGCCGTTGAATCCGGATCATAGGAGGACCATTGGATCTGCACATGGGATCGTGTATCAGGACCTCGCAATAGAGGGTTCGAGAATTTGGCCATGGGGATCGCGAGGTTGCGAGACAGTGATATCCCGACAGCTGGAGGATAGTGTGGGCCATAGCAGAGTAGGCGAGTGGAATACAGGTGGCACGAAGCCCTCGGGATCTCGCCGCGAGAAGTCTCGAAATATTGGTGTTCGGATTCACGAGTAGTGAAGTGCCAAGGAGCCGGGGTTCATGTGGATGCGTGGCAGAGCATAAGGTGGGACCGCGCGGTCGACATGTGGACACATGTCATTCAGGGATAGGAGTCAACATTCCGTTGAATTCTTGCATCTCGGGAACTTGCGGAATAGGAGGTTGAAGGTTCGATGGTTCAACCTGTGAGGTTGCGAGGTGGTGAGGTTGCGAGAGGCGCTAACATTTAAGCCTAGCCTACGGTTGCATGTAGAAGGAGATATACCTGCATCGTCAGGTCAGGTATCGCAAGGTTTGAAAGGAAGAGTTGGAGGCTTTGCGTCACGAACTCGCGAGATAGCGAGATTTGGTTGACCTCAGAGAAAGGTTGCTGTGGGTGCAGATTTCCCGTTAGGGAAATAGAAGAACCTTCGAGTTCTTCAGGCTGGAATAGAAGAAGGTCCTGTGAGAGCAGACGTGCCTGGGTGGCGCGTTTGCGTCAATTACTCCATAATGTTTCATCATATCCATACGCTGTACCTAATAAACCAATCCACCTAGACATTTCATATCATGGAAATACACTACATTATCTTGGTTGAGTTCGACACGATTCATATATGATAATATTCTGCAATCGTGTATGACTATCATCATTTCCCTACATGTTATCGATCCTCATGACAATTCAAACGTTCTCCTATGATTCCTCTCCCGACTACTTCACACATCATACTCTATTCCTCTGTTGCCCTCATCTAATTCCGCTACTCACCTGTGGACCTTTCTTCTGATACTGAGTGAAATTATGGTGGCAAATAATCACGAACCAGAGACATATGCAGACTTGGAGGCCCTTCCTGAGTATGAAGCCACCAGAGACATTTTTCAGAAAGTGGGATGGGAGTCGTTTTTCAAGAAATTCGATGGGTATGATGATTCAATTACGCTTCAGTTCGCTCTGCGTTTTCAGGGTGGGCTAGCTAAAGTGGGTGAGCTAGAGTTTGAAGTCACAAAAAAATTCATTTTGGAAGAAATTCAACTACCCAGCACTGGTCAGAGATGGACGAAGGGCCAGCCTGTCGACAAGAAGCTCTGCACGAATCTTCTGCAACCACAGTACCGGAAGTTACAATGGTCAGAGGGCACATCAAGGTCATGGTTAGAACCAAAATGGGCTTAGTTTTTAGCTATCCTCGAACGCTACCTCACTTGAGAAGGATGGTGTACGATCGTGTTTCCATGCCATGCCCGACTCCTGCTACATTTCAAAGGTAACCATTTGATGAACATACCCTACTTTATGTTGAAGAGTTTAAAGAAAATGGAAGAATAGGTCCGCAAGGCCAAAGATTTTAGAGGAAGTTTATTTCATTTTGGTCTTGTCAAGATATTGATTAAGTCTGCGTTGTCCCATAAACAAGAAACTTGGGATATTTTCACTGTAAGAACCCTAGCCCCTGACAAAAATAGAGATAAAAATGTTAAGCCTACTCCTCCACAGAAGAAGTTGAACTCTAGGAAAAAGGGTGTTAAAACCCTGACCAAAATCTGTGATGACCCTAAGAATATACCAGACAACAAAATTGAAGCTAGTGCTAGAAACCCTGGTACAGAACATTCATTTGATGCCCATGGTTCTGATGGAGTGGAAAATAACCATGAAAGAGTGGAGAACACTGCTCCTACAGAGGCAAATGTTGAAATTACAATTTCTCCTCCAACTACTATGAATATTATTGATGTGGAAGAACTGGCAGAGTTGACTTATAAACCTACGAGAAATCCCAGACAAAAATGCACACGCACATTGCTAGGTATGGACAACTCTGTGCCTAATTACCCACCACAAGAAAGATTAAAAAGTGTGGATGGTCATGAGGAGGCTCCGGAGTCCTCTGAAATGACTTGGACTCTTTCCCAACTAATTCGAAAAGACCGTTAAGTCAATCAACAAGCTAATGCGCCCAAGGAAATTGAGCAGGACAAGCCAATTCGAATGCCAACAGATACCCCTGCTCAGATATATAAAGAGCTTACTCTTGAACTTAACCTAGTTGACAACCCTGATCAAGTGTATGACGAGCCTACTCCTGAACTCAGTCCAGTCGACAATCTTGTTCAAGTATATGATGAGTTTACTCCTGAACCCAGTCCAGTCGACACCCATGATCAAAGTCCAGATGAGTTCACTCATGCATCCAGTCCTCAAACACAACAAGGACATGATAAAACATTTGAATCTTACTGTGAAATTTCCTCCAGTAAATCCTTGAGACCAATGGTAGCCATATTAGAAAGTAGGAATCACAGGTTGAAAGAGAAATTACATGAATACACCATATTGGATCGGCACATCAAAACATAAAATGAACTTACGAAACTCAGGAAAACTCATTTTTTGTCCAAGATTGAATGATTGAAAAGAAAGAATAAAGGTCTTTTCCAGAAGAACAGGAGATTGCAGAAGATTGCCAGGAAGAACATCATCATTAATCGAGTCCTTAAGAAGGAAATCAGAAGCATGAAGAAACATGAGAAATTGCAAATGTTGGTTGCAGCTGCTACAACACTCTGATGAATCTCAGTTTTTTACTTTTTGTTGTCTGAGGACAGGCAAAGACTTCTGTTTGGGGGAATGTCAGTCTCCAATTTTGACTATATTTTTGCCTATATCATATCAAAAAGACCTCCATTTTCATATCTAGTATCATTCCCTTCTGGCCTTACTATGACACATTTGACATCCTTTTACAACTAAATGGGG
>JZKD02S2341523.1:358405-382668 GCA_000966675.3 Picea glauca
TTCAAGGTATTCTTATGATTCAAGTTATTTTTAATGTATTTTGATATTTTAAACTAATGTTGATACTAATGTGGCATGAGTTAGGTATTGTTCCTTTGAAACAGAACTTACCAGTTCCAAGTACCAACTCGCACTTAGTGGAGATACCAAAGAAGCTGTCGAAGATTTGTATGACATGGCCAGAGTGGATTGACAGTTCGATCCATATGATAGATTGAGTCATAACTCAAATATGTTGACTCAGGGCAAGATTATAGAACTGATTTATTAGAATGCTTTATGATCCACACTTCTTGACACTGCGTGTCATGAAGTTGTGAAGTCTGTTTTAACTGATTATGAGTTATTTTCGGATCCGAGATCCATTTAGATTAATGCACCTTTGTTTAAAACTACTTTGGGGAGGATCTATATAAACAGAGGATCGCTCTCAAGAAACGTTGGTTACATTATGCTCTGTGATACACATTTCTGATAATATAATTTGCCTATGCGTTATGTTATTTACTGTGATATGATTTGAGTTGTTTCTCTGAATAAATGGAGCATGAAGTATGAACAGTGTTTGCATGGAATGATATGAGTAGCTCTGGTTTTCCTTTTCGGCGATTGCACCTCTTGGTTGGGCCCGCCAACAGGTTCAAGTCGTTGCCTCTTTCCATATTAGAGTTAGTTTATCCCAGTATTGTAGAATTTGCATGCATGTTAGTTTGTTTGAGTTTGGGAATTACTTTGTTAAGATTCTTGTTTAAACCATTCTTCGGACTGTATTATTTCCAGTGTGATAAATATCTCATATATTCATGAATGTTGAATGCGTCATTGATTCCTGTAGAACTTAAAGAATGGATTAGATTTGCTCTGTTTCTAGTTTTCAATTTGAACATGATTTAAAGGGAATGTGAGTTTTACTCTGCCTTGATTGGGATAGATAGCTTGCTTTGTTCTGTTAGGGTAGTTAGGTTACAATCAGATTAAAGGAATCTTCCAGTACCAGTAGGGTAAATATGACATTTTTTTATTTTACCTGTGGATAGATTCAGACTTATTTTTTATGTTTAGATTAAAAGGTTTTTGAAAATAATATTTTTTTTATGGCTTAGATAGAAATAATGATGATTAGATGTTTAAAGATAATGGTAGATAGTCTTGGGAGATCACATTGGATCAGGAATAGAAGTACCTGTACTTAAGCACATAATTGTTTTCCTTTGATGAATTAAGCAAGAGATGATAAGTTTCAAGATAATCATTAGGGTTCATTTTTTAAGAGTGAGTTTTTGTTTTCTTCTAAGAATAACCTTCAGATAGGAATTAGAATCCTACCAGCACATACAACGTAGCAGCTCTAAGTTCACTTACCCTGGTTTGAAAATTCAGTGTTTTCAGGTAATTAAAATCTTTAATATAGCAGCCTGACAGGGCTCATCAGAAGCATAAAAATCACAACTGCAACAAGAGAACTAAAAGGAATCAAACCTTTAAAAAATGGTCCAACCTCCACAAACCAATAGTTCATTGATGACACCCTACTCCATGGTACACCCACGGTCAAGGAATCAAAAACCTACAAAAGAATATTAGAATACTTTGGGGAAGCCTCGAGGGCGGAGATCAACCACACCAAATCCATGATCTACTTCTTTAACACTAATCCTGCAATTCAAATAAACTTGGCCTACATTATGGAGTTTGAACACAAAAGACTCCCAACAAAATACTTGGGAATCCCCCTGATAGAAAGAGAATGAAAAATGGAAACGTGGGAAGGAGTAATCAAAAAATTGCAGGAGAGGGTGAAAATTTTGACTTACAAAGCTCTCAACCTGGAAGGGAGGCATGTCCTCACCAAAGCAGTTCTACAAGCAATTCTTGCCTATATGATTTTAGTGTTTTCATCTCCCAAAGGAATACTACAAAAGATAAGAGCCATTCAAAGAGAGTTCCTATGGCGAGGTGCATAAAATATAAAGAAATGGGCCCTGGTATCCTGGGAGAAGGTATGTAGACCAAAAGGAAAAGGAGGCTTGGGGTTACAAGACCCATAGGTAACCAATGAATCCTACAGGGAAACACTCTAGTGGATATGGGTCTATAAAAATTCAGTACCGTTGAAAAACTTCAGGAAGTCCAAATATGCCCAAAACATAAATGATTAATATCGAATCTGATTCATGAGAAGAAGGGAGGGATCAACTATCTAGAATATAGCCTAGTGAAACAAGAATTGGATCGATAAACATAACTTCTAGGAAGTCAGTAATGGTCAAACAACCAGATTCTGGGAGGACGCGTGGCAACAGGAACCCAGAATGGAAAATCCAAATAGGGAGGAGCTACAACAGGAAATGATAGCGCAAGGTAAAACAAAAATCCATCACTACTTGATGAAAATAATTGATAGAGATATATGGAGGACCTAGGATAAACTCAACCCAAAAAATAGAGACCGTATCGCAACCCTAATGAAAGAGGTGGAAGAGGAACTGGGGAAAAGGAAAATTGCAGTCTCAGAGAACAAGGACCAATTAAGGTGGGGAAGGGAAAATGGTGGAGAATTCAACTTAAAAGAAGCATGGCATTACATCGTGGACCAGGATCAAGAGGACCCAACACAAAAGTGGGGAAATATTTGGTGCAACCCCCAATGGACAAAAATCAAAATGTTCGAATGGTTAGTTCTCCACAACAGAATTCTCAGTTGGGAAAATATCTGGGAAATGGGTTATATAGGTCCATCTCACTGTCACCTCTGTCAAGCTAAGGAGGAAATAACCAATCACCTCATTGATGAGTGCAATTACACAACAGAGCTATGGGACTGAGCGACCGACATTTATCACGAATCCAATAGGATCTGGGGCAACATCAACACAACCATCAACAATTGGAATGACAGTTACAGGAAAATGAAATGGTGAACCTCTGTTGGAAACTAACGATGGGGATGATCATTTAGGAAATATGGAAAGAAAGGAACCGACACATATTCAGGAATGAAATCTTACCGGAAGGAAAGCTCAAGAATGCAATAATCTCACAAATACAAGAAACGGTGCAGAGCCACAACTGCAAGAAGGAAAAAATAGAACTCACCGACCAGGATGCCTACATCCTAGAATTGTTTCACCTAAAATATGGGTGCAACAACACAATGGTTGTACGAGAGCCTCAACTCCAAATAGGAGACCTCAACCAGAGACCCCCCTCCATTGGGGTCCCTCAAATTAAATTTTGACAGGGCTGAGAGAGGGAACCCATGAGTGGCAGGGATGCAAGGGGTGATCAGAGATAGTGGTGGTAACATCATCCTGTTGTACGCTGGGAGTATGGGAAACTCAATAAAAAACACAACGAAATTTGGAGCCTTGGAACTTAGCCTTGAAATCCTAAGACACGAAAGGATGACAAACACTATCATGGAAGGCGATCCCACCCTGGTCATCAACACAACGAAGAGACTCCAGAATGGCACCAGAGTGGGAAAGGTTCAGATGCAATAGCACCTAGCCCTCTCCCCATAGAAAATCCAGGATCATCTGAGAAATTTGAACACACTGGAGTTGCACTGGGTCTGCAGGTTAGTGAATGGCCTAGCAGATAGACTAGCCAACAAGGGGGTATACAAGGAAGGTCCACAACTAGACACTACCTAGATCAGCATCTGGAATGGTCAAATCAGAACATACTTTATCCACCTAGGGAAAAAACAATGTGAAGGCAGTTTAAGAAAGGAAGGTCACATCGAGAAGGGAAGTGCAAGGCCTAGCGGTGGGCATGCAGAACCTAGGAAAGATATGATTGTCGAACACTCGGTCACCAATCACCCTGCAGGATCAACACAAACAACGAGGGAGTACGGCAGCAAGACCCTTTTGACAGAAGGAGGAGCGGGGAAAGCACGAGGGAAAGAACAAACGACAAACCTATTGGATTACTGAGAGGGGGGGTGAATCAGTAAGAGCCTAATTATAATTATTTTTCTTCAAATGTTATATCAATTTAGAATTATTATCCAATAATGAGAAGTAAGAAATAAATAATCACACACATACACAATACACCAGTGTTGTACGTGGAAACCCAAATCGGGAGAAAATCACAATTTTTTTTTCTTATATGTGTTGAAGAATTACATTCATTGGAAGCACCAACTTCCTTTGTTTTCTAGCTACAACTAGAAGGAGGCTCCAAAGCCCTAGTTTCTCAGGCTACAACCTGAGGGAAGCTCCAACTGCCCAATTCTCTGGATACAACCAAAAGGAGGCTACAACCCCCTATGTTCTCCGGATACAACTGGAAGGTGGCTACAACCACCTGTCCTTGCCCCTTCCTGCCACCCTGAAGTAGAAGTAGAATGATGGAACCACTGTCACACTATCACTGTGAGATATACCACTATAAACTTGTACCAATAATTTTGAACCATGCATCAACCTGTAATCAACTTGTACCATAAACAAGTGCATCAACCATGCACCAACTTGTACCAAACAACCTATAATCAAAATGTACCATAAACAAGTGCATCCAACCATGTACCAAGTATGTACCAATCATGTGTCAACTACTCATCGACTATGACTCATCAATATTTACCAACATTATTAACTATACACCTCATGTATGTGCCAACTCATTAACTACTTGTCTCAACCATGTACTCAACATGTACCTCAATCAAAATACCTCATCAATTTCATCATCCAAATATGATTTGTAGCTCTGCAATAGACATGGTGTATATGATCACATTCCTACAAACCTTCCTTAACTTTAACAACAAGAGACTAGCATTTTCATCAAATGTTTATTTAGTCGCACATGCCTAGTTTTTGATTAGTCAAGAACACTAACCTGAATTAATCATAACTTTGACCCTGTAATGTATAGATATTTAAAACTGATACACAATGTTCTTCAGTGTGTTTTATGCAATTCTTCCAGGTGTCACTACTTGGAACCTCTCAGAAAAGCAGTTATAGCAAAAATGGCATACCTTGTTGAATTTTGGCTTATTCTAGAGAGAGACCTTGTAGAGAGTTCCCCGCACAAAATATTTATTGAATTGATCTGAAACTGTTACACATCATACTACACACTTTACCCTAACCAACAAATTTTTTCTCACAGAATTTGGATCTGTTATGAATAAGTTATTACGTTTTTACCCGAAACACCTATTTTTGACTTGTTTCAGGACTAGCCACAAACCCTATTTTCCACAGAGTGAAACTCCCAAAATACAAAGACTCACAAGATGATTTTCTTACTACAAATACTTGGGTATGTTTTCTTAATGGCATATAAATTTCATGGTCTTAATCATTATAGAAAAAAAATTATAGCGAAAATGGTGAGATGACATGTAAATAACATACCTTAGAAAGCACCATCAAAAGAATTTATCCTTCCTTGCATTTCAGCCTTCTTTTCCTCACATTCCCTCGGAAATTTAGCTTAGATATCCTTGGTTACCTTAGAAACCTATAGATATTAAATATTTTCAAGTGTAATTAAAAGGAGAGAGCATTGCCTCTTATTTATACTCTCTAAGTAGCTTCCTTAAAAACATCTTCTAGGTCACTTGGCCCACTTTCCTTATTTTAGGGTTAAACCACTTCTAATTTCTCCATTAAATTTATTATTGAAATAATTTATTTTTTATTCACTTTGAATTATAATACACTCATCACCTCAATCACGATTCGAGAGAAAAAGATGAGATGGCGCTCTGCAATCCGAACTAGGGTTTCATATTTTCAGCCGGACTGCTACATTTCCAGCCCTGTTGGGGCTCATGAATCAGAAGGAAGGGGGTTCGAATGGAGCCTCCTACAACCAAGCCACTACGAACGGAAGTATTGTTGAAAGGTTCAAACGGCTGGCCTTTGAGCCTCCACCAGATCTACGAGCAACACTCATTATGGAAGGAACTTTCAAGGATCGAGAGATGGACATCGACCCAGAAAATGCAGTCGCCCCTGCTACAGCGCCGATCCCTTGGCTTCCTGGTAAATTCATTCCTCAAGCATCACAAGCCCTGAAGTACATTTTCAACTCACCGCGTATAGAAGAGCAAAAGCAATATATGAGAGACCATGCCCTCGTAGGGAAATTCCTAGGGTTGTGACCGTCAAAGCAGGATCTAATCAAATGGATACAGTATTGGTGGAAGCCAAAAGGGCACTATGAATTACAACTGGGCTCCAAGGGATTTTTTACAATCATACTACACAATCTTGAGGACCGCACTAGAATCTTTGATGGGGGGCCTTACTTTTTTAACTCTGCAGGACTCTTTTTAAGATTTTGGACGGAGAAGTTTAGCCATGAAAAGGAAGATTTTTCCCATGCACCAGTGTGGATCAGACTGTACTCTCTCCCCCAAGAGTTCTAGCTGGAAGAGGTCTTGGATGGTATAGGCAATACCATTGGAATCTATGTAAAGTCTTCAGAAGCTACTAAACAGAGGCGATACACCTCTTATGCATGCATCTGTGTATACCTGAATATAGCTAAACTGTTGCTAGGAACCATCATTCTCGAGTACCAGGATGAAGATTGGACTCAGACCATCGACTACGAACACGTTCCCTTCAGGTGCAGGAAATGCCATGAACATGGTCATCTGTTCATATTTCCCCCTCAATGTGGCTCACAAAGAAGGGAACCCTGAAGGTGGAAAATACAAGGATGGCTTCGCTCAACCAATGGGGAAAAGAAGACAAGCAGGACGAAAGCAGCAAAGCCAAGTAAGTAAAGATCCTTCCACTAGTAACAAATTTGCAATATTACAAGATCAACCAGAGAACCCCTCAACCCTGGAAAATCCCAATGAGCTCCCCGTGGATAACCCTTCGCGCTCTGGGGGACAAGGGGAAGAAAATCCACCACAAGGGAAGGAAGTCGCTCATCCCCCACTAACCACAGTAGGGGAGCCACAAGATCTCTTGGAGACAGAGGACAAAGACGTCGAGATGGAAATAGAAGAGAAAGATTTAGCTGGGGTGGACCTGGAACACCTCAAACACACCTACCAGCATCAGAAATTGTACACTATACCCTGGGACCAATTACGGAAGGTGCATAATGTTTTTCTCAATTCCTCCGCTGGCTCCATAGCACGATCAAGAAAGGGTTTGGGGATACAGAGAAGTCAACCAAATAATCATAGTAAAACCCAGAAATATGACAAGAAAAGAGGTAGGAAATCTACCAACAAACTCATACAGGAAATAGGCCATTTTATGGTTAATTCGGGGCAAATCCACCTCATCTCAGATAGCTTCCCTCCCCTCCCTACTCCCCAATCATCATGAAGATTATCTCCTGGAATATTAGAGGCCTCAATGGACGTAGCAAACAAAAACTGCTACGAGATCTAATCTTTGTGGAGAAACCGGACATAGTACTACTACAGGAAACAAAATGCTCAACCGAAGACATTGATAGGCTACTCCCCTATTGTTGGAAGCAAGGGGAAGCAATGTCAACCGCAACAACAGGCACAGCTGGAGGACTGGCTATTATTTGGAACCCCAACTCAGTGCTACTAGAGAATTTTATTACCACCAAATGGTCTATTACGACAGATTTTAGGCTTATAGGATCCAATAAGCCTGGACATCTGACCAATGTTTACAGCCTGACAAACCCAAGGGACAAGCAGGACTTCCTCAGGAGTTTTGAATACCTTTCCAACCTGACAAGATACAATTGCTGGACTATTGGGGGCGATTACAACCTCATTCAAAATCTGGAGGAAAAAAAAGGAGGATCACGACGCCTAGGTCAGGACACTAATGACTTCAACGGCCTCATAGATAAACTCAATTTGATCGATCTAGAAGCTATCAATGGCACTTTTACCTGGACAAACAGAAGAACCAGATCACATCAAATTGCTTTCAAACTTGATCGCTTCCTTATCTCGGATTCCCTTATGCTGGAGGGAATAGCTCTGGAAGCAAGTATTCTGAATATCCGTGGCTCAGATCACTGGCCCATTCAGTTATGGATGGACGTGCCAGCTTCACCAGGGAAAATACCATTCCGGTTTGAACAGTTCTGGCTCAACCATCCAGACTTCCAAGCAAAGATCCAGGATTGGTGGAGGCAGGTAGAGGTCACCCATGGATCCAAGATGTTCAGATTTCAGCAAAAGCTAAAAAACCTTAAACAAATCATCAAAATCTGGAACAAGCAAACCTTTGGAAACATCTTCGACTCCCAAAAGCAGATGTCAGAGAAGATGAAGGAAATTCAAAATTAGATCCGACTGCAAGGGTTAACGGATGAGTTGAAAACCCAAAAATCAACAACAAATCAACAATTGGAGGCCAGAAAAGCACAAGAAGAGATTCTATGGAAGAAGAAATCGCGCATCCAATGGCTCAAGGAGGGGGACTGCAACACCAAATTCTTCCATAGATCCGTCATTCAGCGATGCCAAACCAATAGAATCACGCACCTTATTTCCAACAATGGTGAGCCAATCTTTTCTCATGAAGACCTGGAAGCAACACTGACAGATTATTACAAAGACCTCCTCATGGAACCTTCTCTGGACAGATTGGAAGCCATAGCCAAGGTAACGCAACATGTACCCTCCCTCGTCACAAGGGAGAAAAATTTTGCTCTACTCTGGCCCATCACAATCGAGGAGGTAGATCAAGCACTACAAGACACCCCGAGATGCAAGGCACCTGGCCTTGATGGCTTCACCAGTGATTTCTTCCATCACTGCTGAACGATGATTAGGGTCGAGGTGTGGGAGATTATTGAAGACTCTCGTTCCACTGGACAAGTCCTTCAAGCTGTCAACGCTACTTTCCTCACTCTTATCCCCAAAGAGGGGCATGCTCACAATCCCAAGTAGTTCAAACCCATAGCCCTCTGCAACATCATTTATAAACTTCTCACAAAGGTGATCGCCCTAAGGCTCAAACCCATTCTTCCCACTATCATCTCTTCGGAACAATCAGGCTATATAGAGGGAAGAAAAATCCTGGACAGCGTTATTCTTGCTCATGAGGTGATCCACTCATTGCAGAAAACTAAATTGCCAGGTATGCTCCTTAAATTAGATCTTTCTAAAGCCTTTGATAAGATAAGTTGGGGCTATATGCAGGAATTTATCCTCGCCTTTGGCTTTGACAAACTCTGGGTGACTTGGATCTTGAACCTAACCTCCACATCTTTTTTCTCTATCCTTATTAATGGCATTCCTTCTCGCCCCTTCACCCCCTCAAGAGGAATTAGACAAGAAGACCCTCTTTCCCCCTTCCTCTTTATTATAATGGCATAAGGTCTTAATCAATGTATTCACGCAACCGTTTCAAATAATACTTTGGCAGGCCTACCTTTGCATGGCATCTCCCCTCCTATTTTGCACAACCAATTCGTGGATGATACGCTCCTGATGGGTACCCTGACTGTGCGGGAAGCAAACTCCATCCTCCAGATCCTCCAGGCGTTCTCTGATGCCTCAGGCATGGACTGCAACAAAGACAAGTCCCTAATCTTTTTCTTTAATACACCCCCCCCTATTCAGTGCCATATCTCTGCTCTCTTAGGTTTCCACAGAAGCTCCCTTCCGTCCAAATACCTTGGTATTCCCTTGATCGACAATGCCCTTCGAAACTCCTCCTGGGAGATTATCCTCTCTTCTTTTACCAAGAATCTCTCTTCCTAGACCCTCAGAGTTCTAAACCTTCCAGGTCGTCTCATTCTCCTCCGAGCAGTTCTCCAGGCCCTCCCCACCTACTTATTCTCAGCGCTGGCTGCTCCTAACTTTGTACTCTCAACCATCAAAATCTTACAGAGGAACTTCCTGTGGCAAGGCATCAACACAGGGAAGAAAATAGCGCTTGTCAGCTGGGACAAACTTTGTCAACCCAAAGCACAAGGAGGCCTTGGCCTACGGGATCTTGCCATCATGAATAAAGTCCTTAGTGCCAAACTATGGTGGCGATGGCTCAAGAATCCCAAGGAACTCTGGGCATGGTTATGGAGGAAGAAATATGTACCTGAGGTGGCGGAAAAAAATCTCATACGCTGGAATGGAGACGCACTAGGGTCTTTAATTTGGGCAGTGGCTAAGTAGAATAGACAGCTCGTCACCCACCATGCCTTCTGGGAAATCAGAAATGGGAAAACAGTCCTATTCTGGAAAGATTCCTGGCAACAATGGCCAATTCTGGACCACGAGGACTGGGATGAGCACATCAGCACCCAAGCTACACAGACGGGCCTGACAATAGTAGCGGATTATTGGCTGGATGATCCCCAAGATAACACCTGGCAGCATTGGCACCTTGATAGGGAACGTATGAACCTGGATGGCCATGTGGATCTGGGACCCTGCTAGAACGAAATGGTCAAACGGAAAATCCCCAAGATTACGGGAGAGGATATTCTCCGATGGGGATATCTACCAAGAGGCACCTACAGCATTCGAGAAGCCTACCATATCAAGATCCAATCGAACCTGGCACCTACATGGGCTGTTTGGTGCAAGATATGGAACCTCAGACATTGGCCCAAAATCACCCTCTTCCTCTGGCTCGTGATCCACTCAAGCATACTAACCTGGGACAACCTCTTAAAAAGAGGTTTTGTGGGGCCTTCCATATGTATAATTTGTGGGGAGACAGATGAAACCATGAATCACCTCCCCATCTCCTTCCCATACACTACTCAAATTTGGGACCAAAGTGCGCTCATTATGTGTACCTCGGATCACGTTCGAGACAACATCGTCGACACCATTACAAACTGGAGGGACCAAGCATTTCAATCTCCCCTCCTAAACCGTATCTGGCAATTTCTTCCTGGTTTCATCCTCTGGCAGGTATGGAAGGAAAGAAATAGAAGGCTTTTCAGTAATGCTTCCCTCCCATGGCAACACTGTTGGAATCGTTGCCGCCTCAATATTCTGGAAACTCTCAATCTTCAACCTTGGAATGAAAAAGACTTGATCAACAATACCTCAGAACTCTTGATACTTAAGAACTGGCTTCCCTTCCTTTCTCCCCCCCCTCTCATCCCCTCTGTACCCACCCGCCCCCAATAGTCCCTCCTCTTGGTCAGCCCCTCCGGTTGACTTCATCAAACTCAACTTTGATGGGGCCTCTAAAGGCAATCCAGTAGCAGTAGGCTATGGAGTGGTCTTCCACAATCACCTTGGACACATCATTCTCATTAATGCAGGCTCCCTTGGTCACACCATGAACAATGTGGCAGAACTATGGGCACTTACTCGGGGGCTGCAACTTGCCACAGATCACAACTTCACTCAGCTGATTGTAGAGGGCGAATCCCAAATCATCATCCACCTCCTCAGCAGACTTTTAAATGGAGAAAATCCGGATAGAGTATCACCCAGTTGGAGACTCTCGCATGGGCTAAATACCATTACAGATCTACTGCAACCCAATCAGGTGGTCATACCTGCTCACATTTGAAGGAGTGTGAATCAGGTAGCCGATGAACTGGCTAATCTAGGGGTCAACTGGGATGGACCAGACATTCTCTGCAAAAATTCCCTCACTTCGGATCACCCTATTCTCCAGCAATGTATCTACAAAGATACAAAAGTGGATAAACACCTGGATGGGGTGCTAGTGACGTCCACCTGGTGCATAGAGGGAGAGCGGAGGAGCCAGCTAGGTAATGATCCATGTGACCGGCTCGTGACAACAATTGTCGACTCCATCCTGCATTAAATGGAATTTACGTCGATTGCAGGGGCATTTACTTGGGCTCTCCCAACCTCTATTATGCATGGTACAATGGCCTCTCCATCTGTTTATGCTATTATCCCTCTCCCAGGTTCCCACTCCAGTTATGATTGCTTTCTCATGGTGTCCACGACTTCCAGCCTGCTCCAGGTTCTCCCCTTGGGCCTGGAATGTTATTCCTACTTACTGTGCCAAACCATGCCCCGACAATGAGGAAGACCATGAAGGGGTTCTCCTTGGCATACTCAGCAGCCTCGCACTTTGAATTCTCCTCCTCGTTCACCTTCAACACTCTCCTCACTGCTCTTACTGCCTAAGTTAGCATTTCCCAACTCCTCCACTGCACCTGTCCCCCGCTTCGAGTGTCTAGCCTTAATTGAAACTATGCCGAGGCCATCCATGCGCCACCCCACCGCTCCTTCAACCTCCAGGAACTCCATTCCTCCCCTCGCGCCGGTTCCTGGTTCTTCAAATTCTCCCATGGGGATGCCATCTCATGTTCGGGCCGCCCGAAACAAGGCGTCGATGTCCTCTAATCCCAAGCCGAATTTGCACTGGAAAGAAATTTTTTCCATCCTCTACGACTTGGTTTTCGAACTCCATCAGGGAGTGGAGGACCTTCACTTTAGGTTTCAGCTTGTGGACGAGAGACTCTCAACCCTCCTCCAGCTTCTTTCTACCTTCCCAGACGCCTCTCTCGCCTACCCGGTAGGCACGGCTTCAGAAGGGGCACCATCCTCAGCAAGCGACGACGAGAATCTCAGGATGCAGGGGGTGGCAGAAGTCGTTGCAGAGCTAGCTTCGCAGGAGGTCATGGAAGCGGTCATAGCCACCGGTCAGTAGGTGCACATTCCGTCGGGAGATGCCAAGACAACTGCCAACAAGGACGAGTGCACCGTGGGCGATGACATGCATTGGGAAAACCGAGGGACATCTGTTGAAGAGGAGTCTTGGCCAGGTTATCTGCCAGAGTATGTGCCAGACTATTCGCCAGTTGTCTAACCCCTCAAGTGATCTGTTAGTTTTTAATAGTTTCTCCTCTAGTAGCATCTTAGTCAGCTCAACTTTGTGCTTTTTTAGACTGGTAAGAACTCAGTTGCTAGACTTACTCGGTTGGATGAACTGGTTTCTCCCCTTGGAGCAGTTTAGTAATTACAACCCGGATGTTATTAAATTTTGTACTTATGGTCTGGATTTTTGAAGGCCCTCTTATATAATATTACTTAAAAATTATAATACACCCATCACTTCACTTTATTATTTACCTTTTAAAATCTCTTAAACCACTTTGACTACTTTGACCTTTTGGGGCTTCTAGATGACATATGAGGGTCCTCCAACTTCATAAGGCCATAAATGTCAAACCGTGAGGCGTTATGTGACATTCCACATACCAACAGACATGGAATGACATGTACTATCCATCTATAATATTATTACCTTAAAATATAGCAAACCTTCCAACTCTTTGCAATTGAAATGATAATGACAATGCGAATTTTTAAAATATAATTATGCTTATTTATATCATCGTCGTCAACACCATTGTCATTTCATGTTAGCATATTGAAGACCAATCTATAATAGTCAATGAAAGATATCTTTCTCAATGTTATTTATTAGATAATTACTTCATCAGAAAGGTCGTTATCTGAATTTTCTACATCTTTATTTTTCGTTGTTCTTTGAATATCAATCGTGTCTCGACGATAAGTGATAGTTAATTAACTAAAGATCAGCATACGAGCTATATTGATGTTCCATGTAAAATGTTTCCTTTGTAGCATGATATTTACTTGAATATTTAAGAATCTTTATTTTATGTCTCACCTTCTGTACTCTAAAATGTTTATCTAATTAGCAAGATATACAAATTCCTCTCATGTAAGAGGCAATTATGTCAAACTGTACAAGAGTATATCTGCCAAATCTCAAACAAATTTAGTAAAACTTAGAAGCATTTTATTGGTCCATTAGCCTAAAAATGAACCATGTAAACCAAAAATGTATAAAACCATGACTGAAATTGGAAAATAAATTTCCATATAAAAAATTTAGACATTAACTATAAATCTCTTATTATAATCCACTTTGAGCAAGTGGTTGAATGTTCTTCAAGTCAACGATTTCATCATTTTTCGTGACTACTCTCATTTTTTCTCTATTCTCGATGGAAAATTAAACCCATTGTATTGATATATTGGGTTTGATATATTTTTAATGGTTGGTTGTTCATTTTTGTTGACTGAAATTTGTATGCAAAGTATGTATGCCTCCACTAGTTAATGATCCAACTATTAAGTTAAGTGAATGTGGTAAACATTTGAAAAATCACTAGAGACTTCTAAAATCACTTTGTAAATTCCAAGATGGTTTAGACATCTTAAACACAACTCTAATTTGAGTTATTACAAAACTAGTAGTAGGAGGTGTTATCACAAAAGTTGTAGGTAGGGAAAACCCAGACCCAACCACAAAATGGTAACAACTAAGACAAAGCTTACCCACTGTCACCTTAGGAAAGTATTCTCATCACTTTAGATTTGAAGTAATCACCTCAAGGGGGGGATCCTAGTGACCCTAGGGGGAAATGAGGTGGAACATGATACTTATAAATGGATTCCCCTATAGTTCAAGTTGTTAAATGGAAAATAGGGTTGGAAATGAGCCTAGTAGTCAATGGTTACAAGGTCTTTGAGTACCTGCAAAGAGTGTTTATACCTGCCCGAGACACAAGAAAAAATAATTGTATGAGCTATAAGTTAGGTGGACAAGAAAATTAAGATTTTTGTCCCAATTTGGATCAATCAAAAAAATTATATATCATCAATGAAATCAATTACTTACTGCATAAATAACCATCAAAAGCATCAATTATTTATTAGGCTATGAAGCACTAAACTACAGACAAATTCTCAATACCTTAGAACAAGATTTGATGGTGAAAAAGGGATGCTAAAAAGATGATTTTCTGATATTTTTCAGAGTAGCTAAATGGTTGTAGATTTTTTTTTATACAACACCAACTTTTACCCCAAGTAACTAGCCAAAAACATTTCCAGCAATAGCCAACGTCAAGTAGATTAACAATAACAACTTTCCAACTATTTCCAACAGTAAAAGAGTGAGATATTAAGCTTGAAAAAGAGAGTTTGTTGCATCCCTAATGACTATAGCATAAATTTGTAATAGAATCAAGGTATCCTTGACCAATCAAAATTCTCTAGTTGCTCCAACAAGCAATTAAGGAAAAGAATTGATTCCACTTTGAATAAATAAAGTATATCTTAAAATCATGTATTACAATGCAAGCAGTTTATTTCTCCAATGCTATAAAATATCAGTGCCTTGCAAAATGGGTTGTGTATTATTCTTGTATTAGGTTACTAAATATTAACAGGTTTAATCCCTTTTACTCCCTTGAGATAGAAACCCTAATAAGGTAAAGTGTAGGAGGGTGTAAACCTTTTACTCCTCCCAACAACCTTTGCAATAGCCTTTTCAACAAACAATAATGATAACAAAGGGTGGAGGTTGTAAATAATTATAATCACTTAAGTATATATCAAATAACAAGTATGGAACAAGAAATAAACCTAACAAGGTGCATATTTTCCTTACCAATTCCAAGAAATGCCAAGACAAAACCCTACTTACCAAGCAATTTCATCACCAAAGTAAAGAGAAAGAGCCTCCAAAAGGTGCACACCACTTCCTTCCATAAGAAAATAGATAAACCATATAAAAATAGAGAGAAAGAATTAATTTTCCCAAGTAGGGAGAAAATTTTAGTAAACTATCATTCTCCACATGGAAGAGTTATGATGAAAATGAAATAGAGTTGATCTCTATTTATGAAAAAAGTTATCAACTATGTTTTTCCACAAAACATGTGGTAAAACATAAGACAAGGGGTACAAAACCCTTATTGTACCCCTTTACAAAGATAATATTATTTAATTCAACTAAAATTTGAAATTGCACAAGGAAAACCCTAAATAGATGGCACCAACCTCTTTTGAGACCCGATTTTAGCAATTAGGCTAAGTTGTTGGGATTGGAAATGGGTGCACTAGGCCTCCAAAGGCAATATGTTCTCAATCATTTCGTTTTTCTTATGGTACAAATCCACATTCCTCCAAAATGTTCCATGTGTCCTCATCACCACTCAAAACACCCTCAAGCATGACGTCAATCCCCATAAGGTGATAGTTTTTTCCTCCAAATCTAGTTGTTTGACTTGTGAGCGCATGGTGAGGTCATATAGGGTGTCTTATAGGCCTCCAAAGGAAGGTCTTCTCCATCCAACATGTGGGCCCCGATATCCAACCTATGGGATTCAAGCCCCATGGAAGCCCAAGCTAGCCTTGCTCCTCCAAAATTGTCCATCAGTTGGGTCCTACAAACACAAATGGATATGTCCTCCAAGTATATAGAGTAAAAATAACCATGATGAGTAAATCAAGTCAATAAAAGCCCCTATGCAATTTACCCTATGAAATTTACCAAGTTTTAGTATGGGAGGGTTGACAAAACAACCAATTGGGTAAATCATCCCTCAAGTTTACGGGTGTTTCCCAAGGGGACCTCCCAATAAGTCATGAGGGTGAGGTGTCATGTATGAAGGGGAAAAATTTTGGGAGTGGGGTTCGTGACATACAATGGGGTGTAGTGTCTCACTTATGGGTGCCTTTGTAGAGGGTGTGTTGCACCTTCATTTTCAATGCATATTTTTTTCGAACACATTTATTGCCATTAATTCATTAATGATCCAAAAATTTGGGTAATCCTTAGAGTGAAACTGGTTAACTTGGGGGAAAACACCACAAGGCCACTTGTTGGATGTATGGGCTAACCTAGGTTCTACCTTAGTTCTTTAACAAAACCCTATTCACCATCAGCCATTCTGGTAAACCAAAAGGATACACTGTGCACAGAGTGCACAACACAGTCTCACCCAAGATGGTTTATGGGTGACTGTAGGACGCAGGTGTCTACAGTCATGGAAGGGATTGGGGTTTTTATTCTTACTTATATTTCTTATTTAACATGATTTTTTTCATACCATTCATTAGATCTACTATTTCATTCATTCATAATATTCATTATGCATACATATTCTAGTGCATGTTGTAATTAAAAGAATTCATTCATCTAAACATTTAACCATAACTGTAGAAATAACAAAAGCATTCAGACACATTGCAACACAGGGTTTTACCATGGTTCACCCCCCAGGGCTACATCGACAAAGATTTTATTTTTATTTCTTCTTATTCATCAAAATAGTGATGTGCGCATTATATAATATTGTTTAAGAATGGTGAGGATGAGTAGTGTCGCACCAAGCTCCAAAGCTTGTGACCTAGCCCTCAATTGCATCTTAACATTGACTCCCTTTGAGCTCCACAACTCCCAACAGTACAAAACTTCAGACTCAAAAAACTTCTCAAAGTACTTCTCCCAAGCCAAGATATGCCTAAAATGATAACTCAATATACCTTATACCTCTTCTATTGATACTACAAAATGGGTTAAAACCCTTACATTATGACTCCAAAACCTATTGTCGACGGAGGTGGCTAGATGGTAAAATCGTTCTTGCAAGGAAGGTTAGGTATTGTACTCAAACCGAGAAAGGACATGGTCTAGTTGCAGAATAATATTAATTGGGCCAAGCTCGCATACCTTTTGAGATACGACCAAGATGAAGAAATCACAAGCTAGGGTTTGACAGTCACGGTCTCAACAATGTTAAGAATGGTTACCAAATGGGGCAGGAGTGGAAACCCCTCATACAAGAAGGTAGTGGTGGAAAGGGGGAAATTCCCATGAGGCGTTGGTTTCAAAGAACCATTGACAAGAACCTCAGGATCAGGATCGAAAAAGAACAAGGAGAGCAACTAGGAAAAAAGGGATCATGTGGGGGAGGAAGCCAGAGAAGCCCAAAAGGATGTGCAGGAACCAGCGAACCCCAGTGGGGAAAATGGGCGCAACCCATGTAAACCTAAAACAACAATGATACCTAGGGTTATACTGGAAGACCCACAAACACAACTCTATCGGGACCAGATGAAGACGCATGTACTAATTTGAAAATTAATGGGGTTTTGGCCCCCAAAAAGACCATTGCACAACTGGATAAAATATCAATGGAAGCCAAGTGGAGAAGTGGAACTCTAGCTAGGCTTGAAAGGGTTCTTCACAATAGTCTTTATGAACCTAGAGGATAGAGATAAATTCTTTTAGGGGGGGCATACCTCCAAGCCTCAACAGTGTTGTACATGCGGTCGTGGAAGGAAAAATTCTCCCAGAGAAAGAAACCTTTAAAAATGTCCCAGTCTAGATGAGGTTTTACTCCCTACCAGTAGACTATTAGTTTTTGTCCACCTTCAAAGAAATCGTGAACAAGTTGGGAAAATATGTTAAGACATCGAAAGAAACCCTAAAATGTAGATACACATCATATGCAAGGATTTACATATATATGGATGTGTCGAGGGCGCTCCTAGAATCCATAAGCCTGGAATTCAGGGATGAGGAATGAATACAAAGCATCGACTACGAGAATATCTCTTTTAGATGCAGAAGATGCCATGAAAATGGAAACCTAACTAGAGAATGTCCACTCAATAAAAAACAAGAAACAGAAAAAAACAAAACAAAGCAGGATGAGGACAAGTTTGTAAAACCGAACCACAGAAACAGAGCAAACAAGAAACCAAGAAAATCCCCAACAGGAAGCAACCTGGAAGCCAAGAATATACCATAAGGATGGGACAAGGATAAACAAGTGGAAGAAGGAGGAAAGGAAAAGACAAAATATATATAAACTAAGGAATATGAAACTCATGAGAACAAATATATTCCAGGCAATAAGAGGGAACATGGAGGTAGCGCAAGTCCTATGGCAAGAGGAAATGAATATGCCAACACCCCAATGCAGGAGGAAGACAGAGACTTGAATATGACACCAAGAAAGGTAGGCACGGAATATATGGACCTCAGAGACATTGTGGAAAGGGAAGGAATAGATCTCCCAAACATATTGGAGCAATGGAAAAAGCAGGGAGTAGAGAATGTGTGAGTGGAGCAACTAGATCGTATCCAATACCTTTTCCTTCTAAGAGAGGAAGAAAAATCCATAAGGATAAATTGCACACACAACAATATAGGACACTTGGGAATCAAAGAAGGTGAGGGACAACCACAACAGTCACCCAAGCAGAGGAGGCAGAAGAAAGGAAGAAAATCAAACAGCGTAGCCCTACAAGAACTAGGAGCCCTACTGATCAATTCAGGTAAGATCAAAAATATCTTTCACAAATTTCCCCCACATATTTAAATGAATATTATAACATGGAATATAATATTCCTAAACAACCCACGAAAGAAAATAATCGTTAAAAATAGACTAAGGAAGGAACAACCTAACCTTTGTTTCATTCAAGAGGCAAAATGCACTGTAGAGAGAATGGAAACAATCAATAAAAAAAAATAGAGTAACTACAACATGTTGGTTTTTGAATCACAAGAGATGGCAGGTGGTATACTCACCTTGTGGAACCCATAATCATTGAACCTACTTGCAGCCAAAGCAACGAGACACATACTTTTGGTTAACATGCAAATTATAGGTAATTCTATGCACAAATCTGTATGGCCCCCAGAAGTTGGAGGAAAAAAGGAGAATTCTCCTCGATCTAGAAGATGTAAAGGCCCAATCCCGCAACCTCCACTGGATCTTGGTAGGTGATTTCAACATCATCATGACACTTGTAGAGAAAAAAGGGGGCACCAAGAGATCAGATAGAGATGTAGAGTAATTTTCATCTTTCATAGAAACAATGGAGATGGTGGACATGCGAATAAGTAATGGTCGGTTCACCTGGAATAACAAATGAATTAACCACTACCAAGAAGCTACAAGGCTAGATTGATTCCTAGTGTCGGAGTACATTATTCTATAGAGAATAACTTTATATTGCAACATCCTTCCATGGGGGGTGTTCAGACCATTGGCCAGTTCAATTGGAAGCAAACTTCCAAACCACTCCGAAGAAAAAACCTTTTAGATTTGAGAAGTTTTGGATTGAACATCCCACCTTCAAGGAGAACATCAATAAATGGTGGCGGGAGGAATTATCGGATCAAGGGACATGGATTTTCAAAATTTATAAGAAACACAAGTACATTAAACACAAACTCAAGGAGTGGAAGAAGGAAACCTTTGGAAACATAAACCAAGAAAATAAAAATATCGAGGAAAGAATGAGGACACTCTAGGAATTCTGCATAGATGAGGGTTATACATGGGATCGATAAAGAGAAGAGATCCAAATGATCCAGGAATGGGAAGCACGATGTCAACAGGAAGAACTTTGTGGCACCAAAAGTACAGAATCATGTGGCTAAAGGAAGGGGAGCAGAATACCAAGTTTTTCATAGAACAACCATTGCAAGAAGAACCCACAACAAAATCCTAAAAATTAGGGATCAAGATGGGATCAAAAGAGAATCCCACAAGGAAATTGGAAATACATTGGTGAATCACTTCAAGGGGATAGCCAAAGAACCCAATCAAGACAGAATGAAGGCCATACAAAGGATAACTCAACACATCCCCAGGGTGGTCACCGAGGAACAAAATATCAATCTAAAAAAACCCATAACAAAGGAGGAAATTGACTAAGTGGTCTAGAGGATTCCCAATGGAAATGCCCCAGGTCCAGATGGTTTTATAGTTGAATTTTTCAAATCCTATGGGGAAGTGGTAAAAAACATGTTTATGGGGTGGTGGAAGACTCCATACACTCGGCCTCCATCTTGAAAGCGTTAAATTCCACACTGATCATGCTAATCCCCAAAGAAAATGAAGCAAGGACCGTAGATCACTACAGGCCTATAGAATTATGCAATGTAGTGTACAAGATAATATCCAAAGTCATAGACAATCTCTTGAAACCTCTTCTATCCACACTGATTTCATAGGAACAGGTCAGTTTTGTATAAGGAATAAAATACTAGACAACATCATCCATGCCAATGAGCTTATACACACATTGAAAAGCCAAAGGAGAGGGGGCATGATAATCCAACTTGACCTGGCGAAGGCTTACGACAAAATTAGCTAGCACTATATGGCTAAGACGTCGAAATCCTTTTGGTTTGAACAACACTGGATCAATTGGATTGTCAATCTAGTCTCAATGACAAGATACTCTCTGATAATCAATGGAGCTCCAACAAAACCCTTCTAGCCTTTGAGAGGCATTAGACAAGGAGACCCATTATCTCCCTTTCTGTTCATTATGATGATGGAAGGGCTCAACAAAAAAATAAAAATCACAACTGCAACAAGAGAACTAAAAGGAATCAAACCTTTCAAGAATGGTCCATCCTCCACACACCAATTATTCGTTGATGACACACTACTCCATGGCACACCCACGGTCAAGGAATCAAAAACCTACAAAAGAATCTTAGAATACTTTGGGGAAGCCTCGAGGGTAGAGATCAACTACTCCAAATCCATGATCTACTTCTTTAACACTAATCCTACAATTCAAATAAACTTGGCCTATATCGAGGACTTGGGATAATCTCAACCCAGAAAATAGAGACCGTATCGCAACACTAACGAAAGAGGTGGAAGAGGAACTGGGGAAAAGGAAAATTATAGTCTCAGAGGACAAGGACCAATTAAGGTGGGGAAGGGAAAATGGTGGGGAATTCAACTTAAAATAAGAACGATATTACATCGTGGATCAGGATCAAGAGGACCCGACACAATAGTGGGGAAATGTTTGGCGCAACCCCCAATGGACAAAAATCAAAATGTTCGAATGACTAGTTATCCACAACAGAATTCTAACTTGGGAAAATCTCAGGAAAAGGGGTTATATAGGTCCATGTCACTACCACCTCTGTCAAGCTAAGGAGGAAACAACCAATCACCTCCTTGATGAGTGAAATTACACAACAGAACTATGGGACTGGGAGACCAACATTTATCGCCAATCCAATAGGATCTGGGGAAAAATCAACGCAACCATCAACAATTGGAATGAGAGTTATAGTGAAAATGAAATGGTGAACCTCTGTTGGAAACTAACACCGGGTATGATCATCTGTGCAATATGGAAAGAAAGGAACTGACGCATCTTCAGGAATGAAATCCTACCGGAAGGAAAGCTCAAGGATGCAATAATCTCACAAATACAAGAAATGGTGCAGAGCCGCAACTGTAAGAAGGAAAAAATGCAACTCACTGACCGGGATGCCTACATCCTAGAATTATTTCACCTAAAATATGGGCACAATAACACAACGGTTGTGCGAGAGCAGCAACTCCAAATAGGAAACCGCAACCAAATCCCCCCCTCCATTAGGGTCCCTCAAATTAAATTTTGACAGGGAAGAAAAATGGAACCGAATAGTGGAAGGGATGCAAGGGGTGATTAGAGATAGTGGTGGTAACATCATCTGGCTGTATGCTGGGAGTATGGGAAACTCAACTAAACACACGCCGGAATTTGGAGCCCTGGACCTTGGCCTTGAAATCATAAGCCACGAAAGGATGATAAACACTATCATGGAAGGCGATCCCACCTTGGTCATCAACACAATGAAGAGACTCCAGAATGGCACCAGAGTGGGAAAGGTTCAGATGCACTAGTGCATGGCCCTCTCCCTACAGAAAATACAGGAGCATGTAAGAAATTCGAACACAATGGAGTTGTGTTGGGTCCAAAGGTCAGCGAATGGCCTAGAGGATAGAGTAGCCAATGAGGGAGTAGACAAGGAAGGTCTAGAACTAGACACTACCTAGATTTGCATACTGAATGGTCAACTCACAAAAGACTTCCTCCACCTAGGGACAAAACAATTTGAAGGCAGTTTAAGAAAGGAAGGTCGCATCAAGAAGGGCAGCGCAAGGCCTAGCGGTAGGCATGCAGAACCTAGGCAGGATATGATTGACGAACAGTTGGTCACCAATCACCATGCAGGATCATCACAAAAAAAAAAGGAGGGAGTACAACAACAAGTCATTGGAAGCTCCAACTTCCTTTGTTTTCTAGCTGCAACTGGAAGGAGGCGCCAACCCCCTAGTTTCTCAGGCTACAACCTAAGGAAATCTCCAACTCCCCAATTCTCTGGCTACAACTAGAAGGAGGCTAAAACCCCCTATGTTCTCCGGCTACAACCAGAAGGTGGCTACAACCACCTATCATTGCCCTATCCTTCCACCCTAAAGTAGAAGTAAAATCATAGAACCATTGTCACACTATCATTGTGAGATATACCACTATAAACTTGTACCAATAAATCTAAAACCATGCATCAACCATGCATCAACCTGTACCTACAACTGTAATCAACCTGTACCATAAACAAGTGCATCAACCATGCACCAACTTGTACCAAACAACTTGTAATCAACCTATATCATAAACAAGTGCATCCAACCATGTACCAAGTATGTACCAATCATGTGTCAACTACTCATCAACTATGACTCATCAATATGTACCAACGTCATCAACTATACACCTCATGTATGTGCCAACTCATCAACTACTTGTCTCAAATATGTACTAAACATGTACCTCAACCAAAATCCCTCATCAATTTCATCATCCAAATCTGATTTGTAGCTCTGGAATAGACCTGGTGTATATGATCACATTGTTGCAAACCTTCCTTAACTTTAACAACAAGAGACTAGCATTTTCATCAAACGTTTATTTAGTCTCATATGCCTAGTTTTGGATTAGTCAACAACCCTAACTTCAAGTAATCATAACCTTGAACCTATAATCTATTAAGATATGAAACCGATACACAATGTTCTTCAGTTTTTTTTATGTAATTCCTCCAGGTATCACTACTTGGAACTTCTCAGAAAAGGATTTATAGAAAAAATGGCATACCTTGTTGAATTTTGGATTATTCTAGAGAGCGACCTTCTAGAGCGTGCCCTGCATGAAATATTCATTGAATTGATCTAAAACTGTTACACGACATACTACATACTATACCCTAATCAACACATTTTGTCTCACAAAATTTGGATATGTTATGAAGAATTTATTATGTTTTTATCCAAAACAAAATACAATGACCCACAAGATGAATTTTCTACCACAGATACTTGGGTATGTTTTCTCAATTTCATATAAATTTCATGTTCTGAATCATTATAGAAAAAAAATTATAGCGAAAATGGTGAGATGACCTGTAAATAACATACCTTAGAAAGCACCATCAAAAGAATTTATCCTTCCTTGCATTTCTGCCTTCTTTTCTTCACCTTCCCTCATAAATTCGGATTAGATATCCTTGGTTACCTTAGACACCTATAGATATTCAATATTCTCAAGTGTAATTAAAATGAGAGAGCATTGCCTCTTATTTATACTCTCCAAGTAGCTTCCTTAAAAACATCTTCTAGGTCACTTGACCCACTTTCCTTACTTTAGGGTTAACCCACTTCTAATTTCTCCATTAAATTTATTA
>JZKD02S2341523.1:382718-400382 GCA_000966675.3 Picea glauca
TTTATTATTGAAATAATTTATTTTGTATTCACTTTGAATTATAATACACTCATCATTTCACTTTATTATTTACCTTTTAAAATTTCTTAAACCACTTTGACTACTTTGACCTTTTCAGGCTTCTAGATGACATATGAGGGTCCTCCAACTTTGTAAGGCCATAACTGTCAAACCGTGAAGATTTATGTGACATTCCAAATACCAACAGAAATGGAATGACATGTACTATCCATATATAATATTATTAGCTTCAAATATAGCAAACCTAGTAGTAGGAGGGAGGAAAATATTTGACAGTTTACAACCGCAATTGTTATTACATAATATGAGTGTGGAGGAGATACTAGCAAAGTAGATGCATAGATGCAATCTCTTGAGAAATTTGGTAAACCATTTTGACTCATAGATTTGTAACAATCTGAGACTGCTTTGTGTTTTGTAATGTAATCTCAATTATACCAAAGAATAAAGGCATAATCTATAACTTCTCATCAGAAGTCATTAAGTAAGATTGTTTGTTCTCGTGTGGAGTCCATCTTAGTTTGTAAGTTACTAGAATACTACAAATCAATAAAACAAGTCCACATAGCGGAAACACCAGCCTGAAATTTGGAATAAATTATCTTGTCCATTGTTATCTTGTCTCCTATCGTGTTATGTGCAGGTGTAATCTGGTTCTTCGATCAAAAGGTGAGTGCAATCAATGGTTCTAAAGTCATTTCTCCTTTTAATTTGTCCAATTATTAAAAAAAAAGGCGGACATGAATGCTCTTTTTCTCCATTCGCATTAATTCTATGTGGTAGCCTAGAATCAATTTTATGTTTTAATTTGATTATTATCAAGGGCACAAGTTAATTCATGAATTAGAACTTTATCCTTTGAGAACATTAATTTTCATCCGTCCCCGTTGATCACGTGCTTAGAAAAAACGACATTGTAAACTGTTGCACTACTTTTCGACATTGTAATTACTTTGTCTTTGTCATTTTTATTCTTATATACAATCAGTTTTTTGGAGTATGAATTAAAATATTTCATCTAAATGGGAATTTCGTTGGTGTACATGAAATATTTGCAAAAAAGAGAAATAAAATAGGGAACCAAAATGGCTTCTGGATGGATTACCAGTCGAAAGGTTTTCCTTGCAAAACACCATAGGTCTGTATTTGGTTCAACTCTGTAGATGATTATGTGTTTGGTTCAACTCAGTTTGTTTTAGCGGCCATCATAATAAACTGATGTTGGGTTTTACTTCCATCATGTTCATACTCTTTGCAATTGAAATGATAACGACAATGCAAATTTTTAAAATATAATTATGCTTATTTATATCATTGTCGTCAAGACCATTGTCATTTCATGTTAGCATATTGATGACCAATCTATAATAGTCAATGAAAGATATCTTTCTCAATGTTATTTATTAGATAATTACTTCATCAGAAAGGTCGCTAATGAATTTTCTACATCTTTATTTTTCGTTGTTCTTTGAATATCAATCGCGTCTCAATATCAATCATATGAGCTATATTGATGTTCCATGTAAAAGGTTTCCTTTGTAGCATGAAATTTACTTGAATATTTAAGAATCTTTATTTTATGTCTCACCTTCTATACACTGAAATTGGAAAATAAATTTCCATATAAAAATTTAGACATTAACTATATATCTCTTATTATAATCCACTTTGAGCAAGTGGTTGAATGTTCCTCAAGTCAACGATTTCATCATTTTTTGTGACTACTCTCATTTTTTCTCTATTCTCGAAGGAAACTTAAACCGATTGTATTGATATCTTGGGGTTGATATCTTTTTAATGGTTGGTTGTTCATTTTTGTTTGAATGAAATTTGTATGCAAAATATGTATGCCTCCACTAGTTAATGATCTAATTATTAAGTTAAATGAATGTGGTAAATATTTGAAAATTCATTAGAGACTTCTAAAATCACTTTGTAAATTTCAAGATGGTTTAGACATATTAAACAAAACCCTAATTTGAGTTATTACAGACCTAGTAGTAGGAGGTGTTATCACAAAAGTTGTAGATTTTTTTTTTCTACAGCATCAACTTTTACCCCAAGGAACTAGCCAAAAAAAATTACAACAATAACCAACATCAAGTAGATTAACAATAACAACTTTCCAACTATTTCCAACAGTAAAAGAGTGAGATATTAGGCTTGAAAAAGAGAGTTTGTTGCATCCCTAATGACTATAGAATAAATTTGTAATAGCATCAAGGTATCCTTGACTAATCAAAATTCTCTAGTCGCTCCAACAAGCAATTAAGGAAAAGAATTGATTCCACTTTGAATAAATTCAATATCTCTTAAAATCATGCATTTCAATGCAAGCAGTTTATTTCTCCAATGCAATAAAATATCAATGCCTTGAAAAATGGGTTGTGTATTATTCTTGTATTTGGTTAGGAATACTAAATCTTAACAGGTTTAAGTCCTTTTACTCCCTTGATATAGAAACCCTAAGAAGGTATGGTGTAGGAAGGTGTAAACCTTTTACTCCTCCCAATAATCTTTGCAATAGCCTTTTCAACAAACAATAATAATAACAAAGGTTGGAGGTTGTAAATAATTATAATCATCAAAATATATATCCAATAACAAGTATGGAACAAGAAATAAACCTAACAAAGTGCATATTTTCCTTACCAATTCCAAGAAATGCCAAGACAAAACCCTAGTTACCAAGCAATTTCATTACCAAAGTAAAGAGAAAGAACCTCCAAGAGGTGCACACCACTTCCTTCCATAAGAAAATAGATCAACCATATCAAAATAGAGATAGAGAATGAATTTTCCCAAGTAGGGAGAAAATTTTAGTCAAGTATCATTCTCCACATGGAATAGTTATGATGAAAATGAAATAGAGTTGATCTCTATTTATGAAAAATGTTATCAAGTATGTTTTTCCACAAAACATAGGGTAAAACATAAGACAAGGGGTAAAAATCCCTTATCGTACCCCTTTACAAAGATAATATTATTTAATTCAACCAAAATTTGAAATTGCACAAGGAAAACCCTAAAGAGATGGTGCCAACCTCTTTTGAGACCTGATTTTGGCAATTAGGCTAAGTTGTTGGGATTGGAAATGGGTGCACTAGGCCTCCAAAGGCAATATGTTCTCAATCCTTGTGTTTTCCTTATGGTCCAAATCCTCATTCCTCCAAAATGTTCCATGTGTCCTCATCACCACTCAAAACCCCCTCAATCATGACGTCAAGCCCCATAAGGTGACACTTTTTGCCTCCAAATCAAGTTGTTTGACTTGTGAGTGCATGGTGAGGTCATATAGGGTGTCTTCTAGGCCTCTAAAGGAAGGTCTTCTCCATCCAACATGTGGGCCGTGATATCCAACCTATGGGATTCAAGCCCCATGGAAGCCCAAGCTAGCCTTGCTCCTCCAAAATTGTCCATAAGTTGGGTCCTACAAACACAAATGGATATGTCCTCCAAGTGTAAAAGACCACGATGAGTAAATCAAGTCAATAAAAGACCCTATGAAATTTACCAAGTTTGAGTATGGGAAGGTTGACAAAACAACCAATTAGATAAATCAGCCCTCAAATTTATGGGTGTTTCCCAAGGGGACCTCCCTATAAGTCATGTGGGTGAGGTGTCATGTATGAAGGGGAAAACATTTGGGAGTGAGGTTCGTGACATACAATGGTGTGTAGTGTCTCACTTATGGGTGCCTTTGTAGAGGGTGTGTTGCACTTTCATTTTCAATACATGTTTTTTTCAAACCCATTTATTGCCATTAATTATTTAATGATCCAAAATTTGGGTAATCCCTAGAGTGAAATTGATTAACTTAGGGGGAAACACCACAAGGCCACTTGTTGGATGTATGGGCTAACCTGGGTTCTACCTTAGTTCTCCAACAAAACCCTATTCACCATCGACCATTCTGGTAAACCAGAAGGCTACACTATGCACATAGTGCACAACACAGTCTCAACCAAGATGGTTTATGGGTGATTGGAGGATCCAGGTGTCTGCAGTCATGGAAGGGATTGGGGTTTTTATTCTTACTTATATTTCTACTTTAACATGCATTTTGTCATACCATTCATTAGATCTACTATTTCATTCATTCATAATATTCATCTTGCATACATATTCTAGTGCACGTTGTAATTAAAATAATTCATTCATCTAACCATTTAACCATAATTGTAGAAATAACAAAAGCATTCTGACACATTGCAACATAGGGTGTTACCGTGGTTCAACCCTGGGGCTACATCGACAAAGATTTTATTTTTATTTCTTCTTCTTCATCAAAATAGTGATGTGCGCATTATACAATACTGTTTAAGAATGGTGAGGATGAGTAGTGTCACACCAAGCTCCAGAGCTTGTGACCTAGCCCTCAGTTGCATCTCAACATTGACTCCCTTTGAGCTCTACAACTCCCAACAATACAAAACTTTAGACTCAAAAAAATTCTCAAAGTACTTATCTCAAGCCAAGATATGCCTAAAAAGATACCTCAATATACCTTATACCTCTTCTATTTATACTACAAAATGGGTTAAAACCCTTACATTATGACCCCAAAACCCTATGGTCGGCGGAGGTGGTTGGATGGTAAAGTTGTTCTTTCAAGGAAGGTTAGGTATTGTGCTCAAACCCAAGCAAGGACATGGTCTAGTCACGGAATAATCTTAATTGGTCCAAGCTCACATACCTTTTGAGATATGACCGATTTGAAGAAACCGCAAGCTAAGGTTTGACAGTCGTGGTCTCAACAAAATTAAGAATAGTTACCAAAGGGGGAAGGAGTGGAAACCCCTCATACAAGAAGGTAGTGGTGGAAAGCGGGAAAGGCCCATGAGGCGTTGGTTTCAAAGAACCGTTGACAAGCACCTCAGGATCAGGATTGGAAAATAACAAGGAGAGGAACCAAGAAAAAAGGGATCACGTGGGGGAGGAATCTAGAGAAGCCCAGAAGGTTGCACAGGAACCATTGAACCCCAGTGGGGAAAATGGGCACAACCCATGTAAACCTAAAACAACAATGATACCCAGGGTTATACTAGAATACCCACAAACGCAACTCTATCGAGACCAAATGAAGTCGCATGTATTAATTTGAAAATTAATGGGGTTTTGGCCCACAAAAAGAATGTTGCACAACTAGATAAAATATCAATGAAAGCTAAGTGGAGAAGTGGAACTCTAGTTGGGCTCGAAAGGGTTCTTCACAATAGTATTTATGAACATGGAGGATAGAGATAAATTATTTTAGGGGGGGGGGGTGGCATACTTCCACACCTCAGTAGGGTTGTACATGCGGTCGTGGAAGGAAAAATTCTCCCAGAGAAAGAAACCTTTAAAAATGTCCCATTCTAGATGAGGTTTGACTCCCTACCACTAGACTATTAGTTGTCGTCCACCTTCAAAGAAATCGGTAACAAGCTAGGAAAATATGTTAAGACATCAGAAGCAACCCTAAAAGGGAGATACACATCATATGCAAGGATCTACATAGATATGGATGTGTCGGGGGTGCTCCCAGAAGCCATAAGCCTAGAATTCAGGGATGAGAAATGGATACAGAGCATCAACTATGAGCATATCTCTTTTAGATGCAGAAGATGCCATGAACATGGACACCTAATTAGAGAATGTCTGCTCAATAAAAAATAAGAAACAGAAAAAACCAAAACAGATGACAACGAGGATGGGTTTGTAAAACTGAACCATAGAAACAGAGCAAACAAGAAACCAAGAAAATCCCCAATAGGAAGCAACCTAGAAGCCAGGACTAGACCATAAGGATGATACAAGGATAACCAAGGGGAATAAGGAGGAAAGGAAAATACAAAAGCTAGAGAAACTAAGCAATAACAAACTCCTGAGAACACAAATATTCCAAGCAATAAGAGGGAACATGGAGGTAGCGCAAGTCCTATGGAAAGAGGAAATGAAGATGCCAACACCCCAATGTAGGAGGCAGATGGAGACTCAACGATGACACCAAGCAAGGTAGGCACGGAATATCCAGACCTCAGAGACATCTTGGAAAGAGAAGGAATATTTCTCCCGAACATATTGGAGCAATGGAAAAAGCATGGAGTAGACAATGTGCCAGCAGAGCAACTAGATCGTATCCAATACCTTTTACTTCTAAGAGAGGAAGAAAAATACATAAGGATAAATCGCATGCACAGTGATATAGGAAACTTGGGAATCAAATAAGGCAAGGGACAACCACAACATTCACCCAAGCAAAGGAGGCAAAAGAAAGGAAGAAAATCAAACAACATATCCCTACAAGAACTAGGAGCCCTACTGATCAATTCCGGTAAGATAAAAAATATCTTTCCCAAATCTCCCCCACATGTTTAAATGAATATTATAACATGAAATATAAGAGGCCTAAACAACCCATGAAATAAAATAATTGTTAAAAATAGATTGAGGAAAGAACAACCTGACCTTTGTTTCATTCAAGAGGCAAAATGCATTGTAGAGAGAATGGAAACAATCAGTAAAAAAAAATGGAGTAAGTACAAGATGTTGGTTTTTGAATCACAAGAGATGGAAGGTGGTATAATCACCTTATGGAACCCATAATCATTGAATCTACATGCATCTGAAGAAACGAGACACACACTTTCGGTTAACATGCAAATTATAGGTAATACTGAGGTAATTCTATGCACAAATGTGTATGGCCCCCAGAAGTTGGAGGAAAAAAGGAGAATTCTCGTTGACCTAGAATATGTAAAGGCACGATCCTGCAACCTCCACTGCATCTTGGTAGGCGATTTCAACATCATCATGACACTTGCAAAGAAAAAATGGGGCACCAAGAGATTGGATAGAAATTCAGAGGAATTTTCATCTTTCATAGAAACAATGGAGATGGTGGACATGAGAACGAGAAATGGTCGGTTCACCTAGAATAACAAACGAATTAACCACTACCAAGTAGCTACAAGGCTAGATTGATTCTTGGTGTCGGATTCCATTATTCTATAGGGAATAAATTTAGATTGCAACATCCTTCCATGGGGGGGGTTCAGACCATTGGCCAGTTCAATTGGAAGTAAATTTCCAAAACACTTTGAATAACAAACCTTTTAGATTTGAGAAGTTTTGGATCGAACATCCCACCTTCAAGGATAACATCAATAAATGGTGGCGGGAGGAATTCTCAGTTCAAGGGACAATTATTTTCAAACTTTAGAAGAGACACAAGTACATTAAACACAAATTCCAGGAGTGAAACAAGGAAATCTTTGGAAAGATAAACCAAGAAAATAAAAATATCGAGGAAAGGATGAGGATACTCTAGGAACTCTGCATAGATGAGGGTTATATAGGGGATTGGAAAAGAGAAGAGATCCAAATGATCCAGGAATGGGAAGAAAGATGTCAGCAGGAAGAACTCCAAAATTCCAGAATCATGTGGCTAAAGGAAGGGGAGCAGAATACCAAGTTTTTTATTGAACAACCATTGCAAGAAGAACCCACAACAAAATATTGAAATTTAGGGATCAAGATGGGATCGAAAGAGAATCCCACAAGGAAATTGAAAATACACAGGTGAATCACTTCAAGGAGATACCCCAGGAACCAAATCAAGAAAGAACAAAGGCCATACAAAGGATAACTCAACACATCTCCAGGGTGGTCATCAAGGAACAAAATATCAATCTAAAAAAACCCATAACAAAGGAGGAAATTGACCAAGTGGTCCAGAAGATTCCCAATGGAAATTCCCCAGGTCTAGATGGTTTTATGGTGGAATTTTTCAAATCCTGTTGGGAAGTGGTAAAAAAATATGTTTATGGGGTGGTGGAAGGCTCCAGACACTCGACCTCCATATTGAAAGCGTTAAATTCCACACTTATCACGCTAATCCCCAAAGAAAATGAAGGAATGACCCTAGATCACTACAGGCCTATAACATTATGCAATGTAGTGTACAAGATAATCTCCAAAGTCATAGCCAATCACTTGAAACCTCTTCTACCCACACTGATTTCACAGGAACAGGTCGGTTTTGTAGAAGGAAGAAAAATACTGGACAACATCATCCATGCCAATGAGATTATTCACACTCTGAAAAGCCAAAGGAGAGGGGGGATGATAATCCAACTTGACCTGGCGAAGGCTTATGACAAAATTAACTGGCACTATATGGCTAAGACGTCGGAAGCCTTTGGGTTTGAACAACACTACATCAACTAGATTGTCAATCTAGTCTCAACGACAAGCTACTCTCTGCTAATCAATGGAGCCCCAACAAAACCATTTTGGATTTCAAGAGGCATTAGACAAGGAGACCCGTTATCCCCCTTCCTGTTCATTATGATGATGGAAGGGCTCAGCGGAAGCATAAAATTGACAACTGCAGCAGGATAACTAAAAGGAATCAAACCTTTCAAAAATGGTCCAACCTCCACACACCAATAGTTCTTTGATGACACCCTACTCGATGGTACACCCGTGGTCAAGAAATCAAAAACCTACAAAAGAATCTTAGAATACTTTGGGGAAGCCTCGGGGTGGAGATCAACCACTCCAAATCCATGATCTACTTCTTTAACACTAATCCTGCAATTCAAATAAACTTGGCCTATATGGAGGACTTGGGATAAACCCAACCCAGAAAATAGAGACCATATCGCAACCCTAATGAAAGAGGTGGAAGAGGAACTGGGGAAAAGGAAAATTATAGTCTCGGAGGACAAGGACCAATTAAGGTGGGGAAGGGAAAATGGTGGAGAATTCAACTTAAAAGAAGTAGTGTATTACATTGTGGACAAGGATCAAGAGGACCCGACACAACAGTGGGGAAATATTTGGCACAACCCCCAATGGACAAAAATCAAAATATTCGAATGGTTAGTTATCCACAACAGAATTCTAACTTGGGAAAATCTCATGAAATGGGGCTATATAGGTCCATCTCACTGCCACCTCTATCAAGCTAAGGAGGAAACAACCAATCACCTCCTCGATGAGTGAAATTACACAACATAACTATGGGATTGGGTGACCAACATTTATCGCCAATCCAATAGGATCTGGGGAAAAATCAACGCAGCCATCAACAATTGGAATGAGAGTTACAACGAAAATGAAATGGTGAACCTCCGTTGGAAACTAACACTGGGGATTATCATTTGGGTAATATGGAAAGAAACGAACCAACATATCTTTAGGAATGAAATCCTACTGAAAGGAAAGCTCAAGGATGCAATAATCTCACAAATACAAGAAATGGTGCAGAAACGCAACTGCAAGAAGGAAAAAATGCAACTCATCGACCAGGATGCATGTATCCTAGAATTGTTTCACCTAAAATATGGGTGCAACAACACAACGGTTGTGCAGGAGCCGCAACTCCAAATAGAAGACCACAACCAGATACCCCCCTCTGTGTGGTTCCCTCAAATTAAATTTTGACAGGGTGAAAAAAGGGAACCCAAGAGTGGCAAGGATGCAAGGGGTGATCAAAGATAGGGGTGGTATCATCATTCGACTCTATGCTGGGAGTATGGGAAACTCAACCAAAAAAACAGCAGAATTTGGAGCCCTAGACATTGACCTTGAAATCCTAAGACGTGAAAGGATGGCAAACACTATCATGGAAGGAAATCCCACCCTAGTCATCAACACAATGAAGAGACTCTATAATGGCACCAGAGTGGGAAAGTTTCATATGCACTAGCACCTGGCCCTCTCCCTATAGAAAATATAGGAGCATCTGAGAAATTTGAACACAATGGAGTTGCGCTAGGTCCGCAGGTCAGTGAATGGCCTAGAGGACAGACTAGCCAATGAGGGGGTAGACAAGGAAGGTCCAGAACTAGACACTACCTAGATCAACATCCTGAATGGTCAACTTAGAACAAACTTCATCCACCTAGGGACAAAACAATGTGAAGGAAGTTTAAGAAAGGAAGGTGACATCGAGAAGGACAGCACAAGGCCTAGTGGTGGGCATGCAGAACCTAAGTAGGATTTGATTTTCGAACACTCGGTCACCAATCACCATGCAGGATGATGCAGGAGCATTTCTCCATGTCAACAACATGCCAGCCAACCAGCACTTCCCGTACACATTTAATGGAGAAATGGAGAGGCGCAGCCCTCTCAATTTTGAAATTCAAAATTTCAATAAATGTTGTAAGGCTTTTAATGCCAGACCACAACTTTGTACAGGTAGTGGTTGAGGTTTCCTTTAATGGTTGCCTGCAGCAAGCCCAGGACGTAGTCAGGATTGAGAATCTATTTATGTAATGTAGTAGGAGGCGCTCTATGATAGAGATAGCTTAGAGACGGTGGTTGATGATAAGCTCATGGGAGCCCTCATTTTGTAAAGAGGAAATTAGAGTAGAGAGTTAGGAGGGAGAGACCAGAGAAGAGAGGTCTCGAGAGAGAGATGAGACTTGTTACAATCCAACCTTTGTAAACATTTGTATAGACATATAGATTAATAGAAAAGCAGTTTTTCCTGCACACTGTGTGTTTGACGTTTACATATTTTTATGCATTTCATGTTTAAAATGCATAACTGGTGAAGCATTGCATAAGTTTTAATTTCTTCCTGTCTTGGACTTTCTGAGTGCAAGGAGTGCACATAGTACGCAAGGTGTGCATTGACAGAGGTGAGACAACCTCAAGAAATCTCAAGAAGGATAGCATTGAACCTTCATCAGCAGAGGTGCAAGGAGTACACAAAAGGGAACTCTCTTTCAAGTTCGGCGAGAAGGCAGAATCACTAAGGATTCTGGAGAAATTTTCCAGGAGGGCATTGAGTTGGTGCAAGTGTGCATAGAAGGAACTCTTTCAAGTTCTGAGAAAAGAGAAGTGTCGAAGAGAAGACACTCACAGGGTTGCTAAATACTCTGTAGGCTTTGCAAGGTGTGCATTGAGCAGGAGAACGCTAGGTGGGCGTAAGGAGTTTTATTTTCAAGAAAAATTCTCAAATATAAATTATTCGATATCCTCGAACACAAGGTGTGCGCAGGAGTAAATATCTGGGAGGACGAAGCTCAGAAGGGAGAGTGTTTCTATAACGTAGATGAGACCCAAAGGAATTGGGCTCGCAAGAGGAAGAGTCGAAGGTCGAGACATTCGAGACTTAGAAAATCTTCTAAGTCAAAAAGCCAAGAAATCTCAGGAGGAAAGCATAGAAGGAAGATAGATATGAACTGTCAGATCTAGCGCAAATACCCGACAACCATTGGATCAGGTGAAGGTGCATAGAGTTTAACCTCTGGGAGGTCGCACAGGAGAGCAGCTGAAACAGACGGTGGAGACACTTCGTGGAAGAAGTGATGAAGTTGCGAGAATCGTTGGATCTTGTAGAGAAGCGAGGAGATTAAGGCTGAGTGTCTTCCAACACTCTTAGGCGTTGAATTTTTCTATTTCAGAGTTCAAGGTTTGGAGCGGAAAGAGATTTTGGGGTTGCTACATTGCGAACTCCCGGTTCACGCAATCCCGAAATCTCGTGCTCGTATTTCGCTATTTCATAGTTCGGGGTTTGAAGCGGCAAGGGATTTTGGAGTCGTTGTATCACGAACTCCTAGTTCATGAAATCGTGCCATCCGTCGGATCTGGAGCACGGTGTCCTGAGAGCTGCTAGATGAAGGATACGTGCACAGGGTTCAGTCCCTAAGAGGTGCATAGGAAAAAGGATCTGGGAAGTCATATCTAGCACTAAGGACCGATAGTCATCGGATTCAGAAGGAGGTGCGAGGGGTTTAATCCTCATAACATCACAGGGAAGAGGACTCGTGAAGTCCCGAAATCATTAGGACCGTTCATCAAGGGGACACGTGGTGAGTGGTCAAGGTTCCGGGAAAACCCTGAAAGGTTCTCTCAAGGGGTAGTATTTCGGCATTTCGGGACTCGGGAGGTAGAAGGACCAAGAACCGTCTACAGCCGGAATTGTGAAATCGTGAATTTCAAAATCCCAAAAAGTGGACCGTGGTCATGGGTAGATTTTGGCATTTCGGGACCCAGAAGTTTGAAGGACCAAAAATCGTAGCAGCCGGAATTGCGAAATCCTAAATCCCGAAAGGCCAGTAGCACTTTGTCCTTAAGCGTGTGGTTAGAGAGTGGTGGTCACGTGGACGGAGGCTAAGGGGTGATCCAGAGTTGTTAAGCCCTTTTTGGTGTTTTGGATACTGGGAGTTGGAAGGACAAGGAGACTGGGAGAGCTCACATGCAGGAGTCCCCAAACCCCGAAACGCGAAAGGTGTGTTAGTTCAGAACAAATAAGAGCGTCGAATGTTGAGCGTGTGCATAGGTTTTCTCAAGGTATGTGCCAGAGGACAAAGGGACCTATGAATTCCTTCAAAGGGTTCCAGGAAGAGCTCAAAGAGCCATTTCGGCTCAGGGAAAAGAGCGATCCAAAGATCGGGAGGTCAGTGGACCCTGCTGAGGTAGGGGGTCTACATCAAGTGGTATCAGAGATAATGTTTTATTTATTTATTTACATATCATAGAAAAAAGGAGACTATGAGGGGATACAGTCTGATACCATCAAGTGGTATCAGAGCAGATTTTTTTCTGTAGATTTCAGACAAAAGAGAAAGAGGAGACCATTACTTTGTTCACAGACAAAGGAGAGACGGTGGGAGAAATTCTCGTAACATCAACTGGAATTAGAAGAAGAGATTCATCTGTATATAGTAGGTGAAAGAAGCAAGGTGTTAAATCTCTTCGGTGATTTTTGCAAGGTGTGCAACAGTCGATATACAGCGAGGCGAGATGTAGGAGCACATGGAGATGATCTTAGACATAGAGTGATCCATAGGCTTACCAGGAGGGTAGGTGAAAGATGGAAATGGATACTGAAGGTTGTGAGCGTGGTGGAAGAGGAGACCACCAGTAGATGAGTAAAGAAGAGATTCACAAAGAACTCACTGAGATAAGGGCGAGAATGGAATAGGTGACATTAAAGATGCAACAGGAGGCAAAAGTACACTGGAGGTACGAATGGCCTATGAATAGGAAAGCCAAATGGCCCGTTCAAAAGTTTTTGGCTAGGAAACAACAACAAGAGTTGAGGAAGTGGCTGAGGTATGCTAAAATCCTCAGTGACATAGAGCTGGTTTGCATCTCTGAGCCAGAAGTCATAGAAATTGTCAATGCTGAGGAAGAGGGATCAATTTTAGAGCTCATAAATTGCCAGGAGGGCAGGGATGAATTTTCGAATTGCCAGGTGGGAAATGAAATGAGATTGTTGGAGGATCTCATAGATTATCAGGAGGACAGACATGGAAATTCATATTGCCAGGTGGGCAATGGTATGAGATTAACAGAGGATCTCATAAACTTCCAAGTGGGCAGAAGTGGACTTTCAAGTTGCCAGGTGGGAAATGGAAAGAGATCAGTGGAAGGCCTCACGTACTACCAAGGGGGCAGTGGTGAAAGTTCAGATTTCCAAGTGGGCAATGATATGGGATCAATCGATCTCATAGACTGCCAGGTGCGTAGCAGAAAATTCCCAAATTTCCAGGTGGGCAAGGGGAAAGAGATGAGACTGTCCAAAAGTCTCATGAACTCAGAAGAGAGATTAGATCATCAAGGAGTGCTGACATGAGAGAATCAAAAGAGAATTATGATCATTGGAGGAATAGAGGTGTTCCTACAAAGCAACCTAGTTGAGGCTAGAGAATGTGTTGTATATGTAGCAACAACAAGAGGATAGCCAACAAAAAATGTCGCGGAGGAAGAAATGGAGCAGACAATGACGTTTTCCCAAGAAGTAGAAGATGAGCATTCAACAGAATGGCTCAAAATTTTCAGCTAGGAAGCTGGATAGGAAATCACTGTAGTACTAGAAGTTGTAGAAGAAGAAGAAGAAGAAGAAGAAGAAGCAGACAGCATGGGTTTTGTTGACCTATGTGAAGAATTGGAAACCCTGGAAAGGAGGGTGATGGTCCAAAGTTTTCACATTCAACAAGCTAAGTTGGAAGCAGGTAGTGGAACATACCAGCCTAGGGAGAAGCTGGAAGATGTTGGAAGTATGCCAGGAGGAGAAATGGCAGCAGCAGGACTGCCATAGGAAGAAGCTGAGCAGCAGTTCAGTGAGGAGACTACAGAGCTGGAGTCTGCATCAGAGTGGCCACTTAGTGCCACAAAGAGAGATAAAGATTGCAGGGGAGATCAAGCAGATCTGCCCATTGAGAAGACAGAAGTGCGGCAGAGAAGACTGCATACAACGAGCCAACCACTGGAGCGGTTGGACGAGGTAATTCAACATATCAAAAGGATGATGTTGAGTTCAACAACAGAGACTTCCAGAAATGAGAAGCTGAGTAGAAGGGAGCCTACAAGAGTAGCAAGGCAGTAGCAGCAACAACAACGAAGTAGATGGACAACTCCAAGGGAAAGTTTGGGATCCATGTGGATTTCAACACTGGAGAAGAGGAGCTCATGATTAGGAGATCATGAATTTTTCAGCTCAGGAGTATGATGCAGGAGCATCACTCCATGTCAGCAGCATGCCATCCAACCAACATATCCTGCACGCATTTAATGGAGAAAGGGAGAGGCGTAGCCCTCTCAATTTTGAAATTTGAAATTTCAATAAATGTTGTAAGGCTTTTAATGCCAGACCACGACTTTGTACAGGTAGTGGTTGAGGTTTCCTTTAATGGTTTCTTGCAGCAAGCCCATGACGTAGTCAGGACTAGGCATCTATTTATGTAATGTAACCGTAGGAGCTAATTTGTAATAGCGATAGCTCAGAGACAATGGTTGAGGATAAGCTCATGGGAGCCCTCATTTTGTAAAGAGGAAATTAGAGTAGAGAGTTAGGAGGGAGAGACCAGAGAAGAGAGGTATCGAGAGAGAGATGAGACTTGTTACAGTCCATCCTTTGTAAACATTTGTATAGACATACAGATTAATAGAAAAGTAGTTTTTACTGCATATTGTGCGTTTGATGTTTACATGTTTTTATGCATTTCATGTTTTAAATGCATAACTGGTGAAGAATTGCATAAGTTTCAATTTCTTCATGTCTTGGAGTTTCTGAGTGCAAGGAATGCACATAGTACACAAGGTGTGCGTTAACAGAGGTGAGACAACCTTAGGAAAGCTCAAGAGCGATAGCAGTGAACCTTCATCAGCAGAGGTGCAAGGAGTACACAGAAGGGAACTCTCTTTCGATTTTGGCGAGAAGACAGAATCACTGAGGATTCTAGAGAACTATACTAGGAGGGCATTGAGTTGGTGCAAGTGTGCACAGAAGGAACTCTTTCGAGTTTTGAGAAAAGAGAAGTTTCCAAGAGAATACACTCACGGGGTCGTTGAATACTCTGTAGGCTCTGCAAGGTGTGCATAGAGCAGGAGAATGCCAAGTGGGTGTAAGGAGTTTTCTTTTCAAGAAAACTTCTCGAATCTGAGTTATTCGAGATCCTTGAATGCAAGGTGTGTGCAGGAGTAAATATCTGGGAGGAAAAATCTTAGAAGGGACAACGTTTCTATAGTGTATAAAAGACCCAAAGGAACTGGGCTCGCAAGAGGAAGAGTTGAAGGTCAAGACTTTCGAGACTTATAAAATCTTTTATGTCAAAAAACCAAGAAATATCAGGAGGAGAGAGCGCAAGGAAAACATATCTAAACCGTTAGATCTAGCGCCAATACCCGACAGCCATTGGATCAGGCGAAGGTGCATAGAGTTTAACCTCTGCGAGGTCGTGCAGGAGAGCATTTGAAACGGATGGTGGAGACACTTCGTAGAAGGAGTGCCAAAGTTGCGAGAATCATTGGATCTTGTAGAGCAGTGAAGAGATTAAGGCTGAGTGTCTTCCAACACTCTAAGGTGTTGAATTCCACTATTTTGGGGTTTAGGGTTTGGAGTGGCAAGGAATTTTGGGGTCACTGCATCATGAACTCCCACTTCACAGAATCCGTAAATATCGCGCTCGAATTTCACTATTTCAGAGTTTAGGGTTTGGAGTGGCAAGGGATTTTGGAGTCGTTGCATCGTGAACTCCGGGTTCACGAAATCGCGCAAGCCATCGGATTTGCAGTGCGGTGGCCTAAGAGCCACTGGATCAAGGATACGTGCACAGGGTTAAGTCCATGGGAGGTGCACAGGAAAAAAGATCTTGGATTTCATATCTAGAACCAAGGACCGATAGTCGTCAGATCCAGAAGGAGGTGCGAGGGTTTTAATCCTCATAACAACAGAGGGAAGAGGGCTCGTCAAGTCCCGAAAGCATCAGGACTGTTCATCAAGGGGACACATGGTGAGTGGTCAAGGTTCAGGGAAAACCCCGAAAGGTTCTCTCAAGGGGTAGTATTTCGGCATTTCGGGACCCGGGAGGTTGAATGAACAAGATCCGTATGTAGCTGGAATCGCGAAATCGTGAATTCTGAAATCCCGAAAAGTGGATAGTGGTCACGGGTAGATTTTGGCATTTTGAGACATGGGAGTTTGAAGGACCAAAAATCGTTGCAGCCGGAATCGCGAAAGGCCGATAGCACTTTTTCGTTAAGCGCATGGTCACAGAGTGGTGGTCACATGGATGGAGGCTAAGGGGCGATCCAGAGCCGTTAAGCCCTTTTCGACATTTCGGATACCAGGAGTTGGAAGGACAAGGAGCCTGGGAGAGCTCGCATGCAGGAGTCCCAAAACCCCGAAATGAGAAAGGTGTGCTAGTTCAGAATAGAAAAGAGTGTCAAAAGATGAGTGCATGCATAGGTTTTCTCAAGGCCTATGCTAGAGGACAAAGGGACCTGTGGATTCATTCAAAGGGTTCCAACAGGAGCCCGAAGAGCCATTTCGGCTAAGGGAAGAGAGCGATCTAGAGACCGGGATGTTAGTGGACCCTGCTGAGGTATGGGTTCTGCATCACAGTATCATCACAAACAACAAGGAGGGAGTACAACAGCAAGACCCTTTTGACAGAAAGAGGAGTGGGGAAAGCACAAGGGAAAGAATAAACGACAAACCTGTTGGATTATTGAGGGAGGTATGAATTAGTAATAGCGCAATCATAATTATTTTTCTTCAAATGTTATATTAATGTAGAATTATTATCCAATAATGAGCGGCAATAAATAAACAATCACACAGATACACATTACACCAGTTTTTTACGTGGAAACCCAAATCGGGAGAAAACCACATAATGCTTTTTCTTATATGTCTTAAAGAATTACATTCATTGGAAGCACCAACTTCCTTTGTTTTCCAGCTGCAACTGGAAGGAGGCTTCAACCCCCTAGTTTCCCCAGATACAACCCAAGGAAATCTCCAACTCCCCAATTCTCTAGCTACAACCAGAAGGAGGCTACAAGCCCCTATATTCTCCAACTACAACCGGAAGGTGGCTACAACCACCTGTCCTTGCCTTGTCCTACCACCCTGAAGTAGAAGTAGAATCATAGAACCACTGTCACACTATGATTATGAGATATACCTTTGTAAATCTGTACCAATAAACCTAAAACCATGCATCAACCTGTACCTCAACCTGTAATCAACTTGTACCATAAACAAGTGCATTAATCATGCACCAACCTGTACCAAACAACCTGTAATCAACCTGTACCATAAACAAATGCATCCAACCATGTACCAAGTATGTACCAATCATGTGTCAACTAATCATCAACTATGACTCATCAATATGTACCAACATCATC
>JZKD02S2341523.1:410359-421025 GCA_000966675.3 Picea glauca
ATTGTTTGCACAAAGACTTTTCTTCTTAAAGTTATTCTCTTTAAAGAAATTTCTGTGTTTGTATTTCTCCTCATCATCACAAGTTTGATCCTTTCCTTTGTGGGGACATTTATTTTCAAAATGACCTATCCTACCACAGTTAAAGCATTTGAAAGGCATTTTACCTTTGTATTTTCCTAATCCCTTCTTCAGTCTATTCACAAATTTTTCTTCAATTTCATCGGGCTCAGAATCCTCATTCTTATCTGCTTTAAATGATGCTTCTCTGGAGGTGGGTTTATCTTTAACTATTCTCATTTCATATGCAGTCAATGTTCCTAGAAGTTAATCAAACTGTAAGGTTTTTAGATTATTAAGTTCTTCTATAGCAGAGACCTTCGGGTTGAACCTATCTGGGAGAGATCTCAAAATTTTCTGAACTAAAGAAGGTTCACCAATTGTTTCACCAAGTGCCTTCATTGCATTTACCATTTCTTCTACTCTCAGAAAGTATTTTCCAATAGTTTCATCTTCCTTCATCTTCAGCTGTTCAAACCGTATTCTGTAGGTTTGAAGCTTTGCATCCTTTACCTTCTCATTACCCTCATAACTTCTAATGAGTTTGTCCCACATTTCTTTGGCAGTTCCTAGGTGCATAACTTTTATGAATTATTCTTCTACAAGCCCACGCAAGATAGCATTCATAGCCTTAGCGTTGAAGCTAAATTCTAGTTTTTCATCCTTATTAGCTAGCACAATTGGCTTTACATAACCAGTATCTACCACATCCCAGACATCTGCACCTAAAGCCATTATGTAGGTTCTCATTCTAACTTTTCAGAAGCCAAAGTTCGTTCCATTGAACAGAGGGGCCTTATTGGTTGAATTTCCTTCATGGCTTGACATGTTTAAGCTCTAGGATCTAGCCTTAGATAAAAGGGGTCATCTCTGATACCATTTGTTGGACAACTGAGACGGGGGGGGTGAATCAGTTGTTACCGTGCTTAAACAATTATGCTTCTTTTAAAAAACTTTACAAGGCACTCAATGATGATGACAATAATGCAGGGAAATAAACGTTGACACATTCAACATCAGTCACATATATAAGAAACACAGAGACAAATATTTCTCGAGGAAACCCATACAGGGTAAAAACCTCTTTTTCTTTATATGATAAGTAATAGTTACATTCTTTACATTATCGTACATATGAGAACCAACTCATAATGAGGCTACAACCTCAGTTTTGCAAGCTTCTACTTGCTGAGAGCACCAACTCTCTTTTTTCTCTAGCACCCACTAGAAGGAAGCACCAACTCCCTAATTTCTTTAGCACCAACTAGAAGGAAGCACCAAGTCCCTGTGTTCAAGCACCCACTTGAACCTCTGAGGACACCAGTCCTCCCTAGCGCCTCCCAACCACCCTGAATTATAAATTCTTTGTTACTAAAAATTATTACAACGATATAAAATTATTCAATGGCTTACCAACCTTGTCGTTGTTATGTTACACTGCTCTGCCCTGTCTGCATCAGTGTCTTCTACACACCCCCAGCACTTTTTGTTCTTCTTCCTTTTATTCTCTATGTGCCATATCGCTTCAGTGCACCATTCCTCGACTGTGCATTTCTTCTCCTATGCTTTGCCTCCTTGTACACCCCTGAATTCTCCTACATAGCGACAACCCTTATCTCTTCTTTGTTCAGCATTCTTATAGTCTCTGTTATCTTTGTGCATGCAATATTTGCAATGCCTCTACATGCTCACTCCACGCCAAATTCCTCCACAACTCGAGTGCTCTGTTTGATCATCATCATGACTCTTCAAGTTCTCTGGTCGTTTTCCACTCGTTCAACATCACTGTATGTTATATTGAGATTCCTCAGCCTCTTTGGCAGTTTGAGACACTTCATCTTCTCTGTTACAGTCGAGCTCACCTTCTCTGTTCTAGTTACAGGCATCAATGCTCATCCATCTTTCAATCACCTCCATGAACATCTTCATCCCTCTTGAAGATTCCCAGAGACTCTTCACCTCCTCTGTCAATCACCCCAAAGTGTCTTCGAGTCCTCTGGCAAAAACCATCAGTGGTTTCTAGCAGTTACACTGTGTCATGCTACAGTAGCCCTCCGATCTTGTTCAAATTCACCTGCACCGTTGGATTGGTTCCATGGGATCTTGCATTCATTTAGGCATTTCAGCATTCGGTAATTTGGCATTCATGTGAACATGTGTCTCGACAGTCCCGGTCACGATCCCCGAAAAGGATCTTGGTTGATCTAACTATTTCCTCCATCTCTCGCTGATGTGACCAAGGGCTATGACCACAGCCTTATGCATAAAGTGCTTCTGCAATTTCGCATTTCATGAATATGGAGATGAGGCATCTTGACTCTCCAAGTCGCGATCCCCGAAATCCCGAAATGGCATGGGATCAACGGTCCTGATAAACACTTGATTTGACGACTCAAATCATTTCGCGATTTTGCATTTCGTGATTTCGACATTCTTGATGTTTAGTATTCTTGTTACTTCAAATCTATGATCTGTGAAACTCCGAAATGGAGTCGGATCAACGGTCCAGATCATACCTTGATCTGACAGTTGAGATTATTTCGCGATATTTCATATCGTGAGTTTGAGAGGTGAAAGGATGGAGAATTTCATACCTTTGACTTTCCAGTCAGGGAAATGATGATTTATGTCCACGTGTCCTTCCCGAAGATGGACGGTCCTCCTGCTTTCGGGATTTTGTAAGCCCACTTCTCCTAGAACTTTAAAGAACATGCAGGCTCTCCTAGATCCAACGGGGGTCAGACCCTACGCTTGGATCTAACACCCGAGATCTATCCTCCACATCTGCGCACTCCTCTTGTCTACATTGAGATCTAACAGCGATCGGGAATTCTGAATTGTTGATCCAACGATCACTGTTGCTACTCCTCCCCATTATCACTGCATTGTTGATCATGCTCCGATACTCAAGCCATCATCGTTGTTGTACTTTCCATCAATGACAAGCATGCGCTGCCTGTAAAGCATGCCAACAACCCTAAGAAGGTAAAGTGTAGGAGGGTGTAAACCTTTTACTCCTCCCAACAACCTTTGCAATAGCCTTTTCAAAAAAAAATAATGATAACAAAGGGTGGAGGTTGTAAATAATTATAACCCTCTAGGTATGTATCCAATAACAAGTATATAAAAAGAAATAAACCTAACAAAGTGCATATTTTTCTTACCAATTCCAAGAAATGCCAAGACAAAACCCTAGTTACCAAGCAATTTCATCACCAAAGTAATGAGAAAGAGCCTCCAAAAGGTGCACAACACTTCCTTCCATAAGAAAATAGATAAACCATATAAAAATAGAGAGAGAGAATTAATTTTCCCAAGTAGGGAGAAAAGTTTAGTCAACTATCATTTTCCACATGGAAGAGTTATGATGAAAATGAAATAGAGTTGATCTCTATTTATGAAAAAAGTTATCAACTATGTTTTTCCACAAAACATGGGGTAAAACATAAGACAAGGGGTAAAAAAACCTTATCGTACCCCTTTACAAAGATAATATTATTTAATTCAACTAAAATTTGAAATTGCACAAGGAAAACCCTAAAGAGATGGCATCAACCTCTTTTGAGACCCGATTTTGGAAATTAGGCTAAGTTGTTGGGATTGGAAATGGGTGCACTAGAACTCCAAAGGAAATATGTTCTCAATCCTTTCGTTTTCCTTATGGTACACATCCTCATTCCTCCAAAATATTCCATGTGTCCTCATCACCACTCAAAACCCCCTCAAGCATGATGTCAAGCCCCATAAGGTGATAGTTTTTGCTTCCAAATCTAGTTGTTTGACTTGTGAGCGGATGGTGAGGTCATATAGGCTGTCTTATAGGCCTCCAAAGGAATTTATTCTCCATCCAACATGTGGTCCCTAATATCCAACCTATGGGATTCAAGCCCCATGGAAGCCCAAGCTAGCCTTGCTCCTCCAAAATTGTCCATCAGTTCGGTCCTACAAAAACAAATGGATATGTCCTCCAAGTATATCGAGTAAAAATAACCATGATGAGTAAATCAAGTCAATAAAAGACCCTATGAAATTTACAAAGTTTTAGTATGGGAGGGTTGACAAAACAACCAATTGGGTAAATCATCCCTCAAGTTTATGGGTGTTTCCCAAGAGGACCTCCCTATAATTCATGAGGGTGAGGTGTCATGTATGAAGGGGAAAAAAATTTCGAGTGGGGTTTGTGACATACAATGGGGTATAGTGTCTCACTTATGGGTGCCTTTGTAGAGGGTGTGTTGCACCTTCATTTTCAATGCATATTTTTTTCGAACACATTTATTGCCATTAATTAATTAATGATCCAAAAATTTGGGTAATCCCTAGAGTGAAATTGATTAAATTGGGGGGAAACACCACAAATCCACTTGTTGGATGTATGGGCTAACCTGGGTTCTACCTTAGTTCTCCAACAAAACCCTATTCACCATCGACCATTCTGGTAAACCAAAAGGATACACTATGCATAGAGTGCACAACACAGTCTCACCCAAGATGGTTTATGGGTGACTGCAGGACGTGGGTGTTTGCAGTCATGGAAGGGATTGGGGTTTTTATTCTTACTTATATTTCTTCTTTAACATGATTTTTTTCATACCATTCATTAGATCTACTATTCCATTCATTCATAATATTCATTATGCATACATATTCTAGTGCATGTTGTAATTAAAAGAATTCATTCATCTAACCATTTAACTGTAACTGTAGAAATAACAAAAGCATTCAGACAAATTGCAACACAGGGTTTTACCGTGGTTCACCCCCTGGGGCTACATCGACAAAGATTTTATTTTTATTTCTTCTTCTTCATCAAAATAGTGATGTGCGCATTATATAATATTGTTTAAGAATGGTGAGGATGAGTAGTGTCGCACCAAGCTCCACAGCTTGTGATCTAGCCCTCAGTTGCATCTCAACATTGACTCCCTTTGAGCTCCACAACTCCCAACTGTACAAAACTTCAGACTCAAAAAACTTCTCAAAGTACTTCTCTCAAGCCAAGATATGCCTAAAAAGATAACTGAATATACCTTATACCTCTTCTATTTATACTACAAAATGGGTTAAAACCCTTACATTATGACTCCAAAACCTTATTGTCGGTGGAGGCGGCTGGATGGTAAAGTTGTTCTTGCAAGGAAGGTTAGGTATTGTGCTCAAACCTGAGAAAGGACGTGGTCTAGTCGTGGAATAATCTTAATCGGGCCAAGCTCGCATACCTTTTGAGATAAGACCGATCTAAAGAAACCACAATCTAGGGTTTGAGAGTTGGGGTCTCAACAACGTTAAGAATGGTTACCAAATGGGGCAGGAGTGGAAACCCCTCATAAAAGAAGGTAGTGGTGGAAAGGGGGAAAGGCCCATGAGGTGTTGGTTTCAAAGAACCATTGACAAGAACCTCAAGATCAAGATCGGAAAAGAACAAGGAGAGAAACTAGGAAAAAAGGGATCACGTGGGGGAGGAAGCCAGAGAAGCCCAAAAGGATGCACAGGAACTAGCAATCCCCAGTGGCGAAAATGGGCGCAACCCATGTAAACCTAAAACAAAAATGATACAAAGGGTTATACTGGAAGACCCACAAATGCAACTCTATAGGGACCAGATGAAGACACATGTACTAATTTGAAAATTAATGGGGTTTTGGCCCCCAAAAAGACCATTGCACAACTGGATAAAATATCAATGGAATCCAAGTGAAGAAGTGGAACTCCAGCTGGGCTCGAAAGGGTTCTTTACAACAGTCTTTATGAATATGGAGGACAGAGTAAAATTTTTTTAAGGGGGGGGATACTTCCAGGTCTTAGTAGGGTTGTACATGCAGTCGTGGAAGGAAAAATTCTCCTAGAGAAAGAAACCTTTAAAAACATCCCAGTCTAGATGAATTTTTACTCCCTATCACTAGACTATTAGTTTTCATCCACCTTCAAAGAAATCAGGAACAAGTTGGCAAAATATGTTAAGATATCGGAAGAAACCCTAAAAGGGATATACACATCATATGCAAGGATCTACATATATATGGATGTGTCGGGGGTGCTCCTAGAATCCATAATCCTGGAATTCAAGGATGAGGAATGGATACAAAGAATCGACTACGAGCATATCTCTTTTAGATGTAGAAAATACCATGAAAATGGAAACCTAATTAGAGAATTTTCGCTCAATAAAAAAAAAGAAACGGAAAAAAACAAAACAAAGGACGATGAGGACAAGTTTGTAAAACCGAACCACAGAAAGACAGCAAACAAGAAACCAAGAAACTCCCCAACAGGAAGCAACCTGGAAGCCAAGACTATACCATAAAGATGGAACAAGGATAACCAAGTGGAAGAAGGAGGAAAGGAAAATAAAAAAGCTAGATAAACTAAGGAATACGAAACTCATGAGAACACATATATTCCAAGCAATAAGAGGGAACATGGAGGTAGCGCAAGTCCTATGGAAAGAGAAAATGAAGATGCCAACACCCCAATGCAGGAGGAAGATAGAGACTCGAATATGAAACCAAGAAAGGTAGGCACAGAATATACAGACCTCAGAGACATTGTGGAAAGGGAAGGAATAGATCTCCCAAACATATTGGAGCAATGGAAAAAGCAGGGAGTAGACAATGTGTGAGGGGAGCAACTAGATCGTATCCAATACCTTTCCCTTCTAAGAGAGGAAGAAAAATACATAAGGATAAATTGCACACACAATGATATAAGACACTTGGGAATCATAAAAGGTGAGGGACAACCACAAAAGTCACCCAAGAAGAGGAGGCAGAAGAAAGTCAGAAAATCAAATAGCGTAGCCCTACAAGAACTAGGAGCCCTACTGATCAATTCAGGTAAGATAAAAAATATCTTTCGCAAATCTCCCCCACATATTTAAATGAATATTATAACATGGAATATAAGAGTCCTAAACAAACCACGAAATAAAATAATCGTTAAAAATAGACTAAGGAAGGAACAACCTGACCTTTGTTTCATTCAAGAGGCAAAATGCACTGTAGAGAGAATGGAAACAATCAGTAAAAAAAAATGGAGTAAGTACAACATGTTGGTTTTTGAATCACAAGAGATGGAAGGTGGTATACTCACCTTATGGAACCCACAATCATTGAACCTACTTGTATCCAAAGCAACGGGACACACACTTTCAGTTAACATGCAAATTATAGGTAATACTGAGGTAATTCTATGCACAAATGTGTATGGCCTCCAAAAGTTGGAGGAAAAAAGGAGAATTATCCTCGACCTAGAAGATGTAAAGGCCCGATCCCTCAACCTCCACTGGATCTTGGTAGGAAATTTCAACATCATCATCATACTTACAGAGAAAAAGGGGGGCACCAAGAGATTGGATAGAGATTCAGAGGAATTTTCATCTTTCATAGAAACAGTGGAGATGGTGGACATAAGAATGAGCAATGGTCGGTTCACCTGGAATAACAAATGAATTAACCACTACCAAGAAGCTACAAGGTTGGATTGATTCCTGGTGTCATAGTACATTATTATTTAAAGAATAACTTTAGATTGCAACATCCTTCCATGGGGGGGGGGGGTTCAGACCATTGGCCAGTTCAATTGGAAACAAACTTCCAAACCACTCTGAAGAACAGACCTTTTAGATTTGAAAAGTTTTGGATGGAACATCCCACCTTCAAGGAGAACATAAATAAATGGTGGTGGGAGGAATTATCGGATCAATGGACAAGGATTTTCAAAATTTATAAGAGACACAAGTACATTAAACAGAAACTCGAGGAGTGGAACAAGGAAACCTTTGGAAACATAAACCAAGAAAATAAAAATATCGAGGAAAGAATGAGGATACTCTAGGAACTCTGCACAAATGAGGGTTATACAAGGGATCGGTAAAGAGAAGAGATCCAAATGATCTAGGAATGGGAAGAAAGATGTTAGCAGGAAGAACTTTGTGGTGCCAAAAGTACAGAATCATGTGGCTAAAGGAAGGGGAGCGGAATACCAAGTTTTTCATAGAACAACCATTGCAAGAGGAACCCACAACAAAATCCTGAAAATTAGCGATCAAGATGGGATCAAAAGAGAATCCCACAAGGAAATTGAAAATACATTGGTGAATCACTTCAAGGGGATAGCCCAAGAACCCAATCAAGACAGAATGAAGGCCATACAAAGGATAACTCAACACATCCCCAGGGTGGTCACCGAGGAACAAAATATCAATCTAAAAAGACCCATAACAAAGGAGGAAATTAACCAAGTGGTCCAGAGGATTCCCAATGGAAATGCCCCATGTCCAAATGGTTTTAGAGTCAAATTTTTAAAATCCTGCTAGGAAGTGGTAAAAAAACATGTTTATGGGGTGGTGGAAGACTCCAGATGCTCGGCCTCCATCTTGAAAGCATTAAATTCCACACTGATCATGCTAATCCCCAAATAAAATGAAGCAAGGACCGCAGATCACTACAGGCCTATAGAATTATGCAATGTAGTGTACAAGATAATATCAAAAGTCATAGCCAATCTCTTGAAACCTCTTCAACCCACACTAATTTCATAGGAACAGGTCAGTTTCGTAGAAGGAATAAAGTACTGGACAACATCATTCATGCCAATGAGCTTATACACACGTTGGAAAGCTAAAGGAGAGGGGGGATGATAATCCAACTTGACCTGGCGAAGGCTTACGACAAAATTAGATAGCACTATATGGCTAAGACGTTGGAAGCCTTTGGGTTTGAACAACACTGGATCAATTGAATTGTCAATCTAGTCTCAATGACAAGCTACTCTCTGATAATCAATGGAGCCCCGATAGAACCCTTCTGGCCTTTGAGAGGCATTAGACAAGGAGACCCATTATCCACCTTCCTGTTCATTATGATGATGGAAGGGCTCAGCAAAAGCATAAAAATAACAACTGCAACAAGAGAACTAAAAGGAATCAAACCTTTCAAAAATGGTCCAACCTTCACACACCAATTGTTCTTTGATGACACCCTACTCCATCGCACACCCACGATCAAGGAATCAAAAACCTACAAAAGAATCTTACAATACTTTCGGGAAGCCTTGGGGGCAGAGATCAACTACTCCAAATCCATGATCTACTTCTTTAACACTAATCCTACAATTAAAATAAACTTGGACTATATGGAGGACTTGGGATAAACTCAACCCAAAAAATAGAGACTGTATCACAACACTAACGAAAGAGGTGGAAGAGGAACTGGGGAAAAGGAAAATTATAGTCTCAGAGGACAAGGACCAATTAAGGTGGGGAAGGGAAAATGGTGGGGAATTCAACTTAAAAGAAGAACGGTATTACATCATGGATCGGGATCAAGAGGACCTAACACAAGAGTGGGTAAAAGTTTGGTGCAACCCCCAATGGACAAAAATCAAAATGGTCGAATGGCTAGTTATCCACAACAGAATTCTAACTTGGGAAAATCTGAGGAAAATGGGTTATATAGGTCCATCTCACTGCCACCTCTATCAAGCTAAGGAGGAAACAACCAATCACCTCCTCGATGAGTGAAATTACACAACAGAACTATGGGACTGGGAGACCGACATTTATCGCCAATCGAATAGGATCTGGGGAAAAATGAACGCAACCATAAACAATTGGAATGAGATTTACAGCGAAAATGAAATGGTGAACCCTTGTTGGAAACTAACACCGGGGATGATCATCTATGCAATATGGAAAGAAAGGAACCGATGCATCTTCAGGAATGAAATCCTACCAGAAGGAAAGCTCAAGGATGCAATAATCTCGCAAATACAAAAAATGGTGCAGAGCCACAACTGTAAGAAGGAAAAAACGCAACTCACCGACCAGGATGCCTACATCCTAGAATTATTGAACCTGTAATGTATTAAGATATGAAATTGATACACAATGTTCTTCAGTGTGTTTTATGCAATTCCTCCAAGTGTCACTACTTGGAACCTCTCATAAAAGGATTTATAGAAATAATGGCATACCTTGTTGAATTTTGGATTATTCTAGAGAGCGACCTTCTAGAGCATGCCCCGCATGAAATATTCATTGAATTGATCTGAAACTGCTACACAACATACTAAATATTATACCCTAACCAACACATTTTGTTTCACAAAATTTGGATATGTTAAGAAGAATTTATTATGTTTTTATTTGAAACACCTATTTTTGACTAGTTTCAGGACTAGCCACAAACCCTATTTTCCACGGAGTATAACTCCCAAAATACAATGACAAAAAAGATGAATTTTTTACCACAGATACTTGGGTATGTTTTCTCAATTCCATATAAATTTCACGGTCTGAATCATTATAGAAAAATTTTTATAGCGAAAATGGTGAGATGACCTATAAATAACATACCTTAGAAAGCACCATCAAAAGAATTTATCCTTCCTTGCATTTCGACCTTGTTTTCTTCACCTTCCCTCAGAAATTCGGCTTAGATATCATTGGTTACCTTAGACACCTATAGATATTCAATATTCTCAAGTGTAATTAAATTGAGAGAGCATTGCCTCTTATTTATACTCTCCAAGTAGCTTCCTTAAAAACATCTTCTAGGTCACTTGGCCCACTTTCGTTATTTTAGGGTTAACCCACTTCTAATTTCTCCAT
>JZKD02S2341535.1:18208-31634 GCA_000966675.3 Picea glauca
TGGAAGAGTATGAGATCAGGTTCATGGAATTGGTAATATATGTTTCATACATGGATAATGATCAACGAAAGGCAGAACACTTTGTCTATGGGTTAAACCCTAAGATAAGGGCCATGGTACGAATGTGGAAACTGTCTTCAATAGTGGAAGCAGTAGAAAACACACGTTATTATAAGGAACACATGAACTTAAATGGAGGTATGAGGTTGACCTTTTCGCATTGTTCTAGATTCATCGGGAAGGCCCCTAGGACATTCTCCAGGGGAGGGAGCTCCAAGCCACCTCCATATGGTAATAGAGTCACACCAAGGACAGTCTCCATAGGTATTTCAATGGAAACGAGTGCAGCATCATGTTCATCACCAACGACGCAAGCAGGTCCATGACCATCTCAGGGAGCAGCTAGTAGGGGCAGGGGTTCCATGGGAAGGAGCTCATTTCAGAGACCATCAAAGAACAGTGCACAGGTTCCATATCATGTTATGTGTTGGGGGTGTGGAGGACCCCATTACCAATGTGAATGCCCAGAGTTACAATCAGGATTTTTGCATAGAGAAGGAAAGGCCCCGATGGGAAGAGAAAGTGGAAACCACCAGATTTATGCAGCAGTTAATAATCGCCAGGCAGAACATCAATCCACGGTGGTGGAATCATCAAGTACGCTAAATCATATCAATGTTAAAATTTTATTTGATTCTGGTGCTACAGATAGTTTCATTTCACCATCTGCATTAGAAAGGAGTGGGTTGGTAGCCTATGAGCACGACGACTTTAAACAAGGCAAGATGGCTTTGGGGGAAAAAAAAGCGGTAGGACCTAGCATTAATAATTTTCTAGTAGACCTGGGGGTGTGTACTACCAGGTTGAAGGTATACATCACTGCCCTCAAGACGTATGACCTAATCATTGGAATGGATTGGTTAGAAGCACATTGAGCTATGGTAGACTGTTTTGCAAAAAGGGTGCTTTGTGTTGATGATGAAGGAAGGCTGGTAGAGATCCACGGTGTATGGAGAAAGGTGTCTCTATGCTTTATCTCAACTATGAAGGTTAAGCGGTGCGTGAGGCAAGGGTGTCGAATTTATGTAGTGGAAGCAGTGAATGAAAGGAAAGGACCCTCCTTCGATTAGTACCCAGCATTGTCAAAGTTTAAGGATGTTTTTACAAATGAGTTGTCGGGATTACCTCTTGAGAGGGAGATTGATTTTACTATTGAGCTAAAACTTGGTGCAGAACCAATTTCCAAGAATTTGTATCGGATGACAGTGCCAGAACTTTGTGAGTTGTAGATGTAGTTGAAAGAGCTACTCAAATTAGGGATAATAAGGCCTAGTGTCACACCTTGGGGTGCACCAGTAATTTTTGTGAAGAATAAGGATGGTTCTTTATGACTGTGTATAGATTACAGAGACTTGAACCGTGCTACAGTGAAAAATAGGTAACCAATGCCACGAATAGATGATCTCTTTGATCATATGAAAGGAGCAACAGTATTCTCAAAAGTTGATTTCTGATCAGGGTATCACCAATTTAGGATTCAGGAGGGCGATATTCCTAAAATTTCCTTTTGAACTTGGTTTGGGCATTACGAGTTCATTATAGTACCTTTCGGATTGACCAATGTGCCAGCAATATTCATGAGCCTCATGAATGGTGTATTCTGGAAGTACTTAGACTGCTTTGTACAAGTCTTTTTATATGATATCCTCATCTATTCTAAGAACGAAAGAGAACATGAGGAACACTTGTGAATGGTGTTGTCCTGCCTTGGAGAGAACAAATTATATGGGAAGTTTTCAAAGTGTTCCTTCTTCTAGAAATAAATTCACTATTTAGGGCATATCATTTCCAGTGAAGGAATTTTTGTGGACCCAGAAAAGGTAAAGGCCATTATGGAATGGCCAATGCCAAAAAATGCTCATGAGGTAAGAAGCTTCATGGGGCTAGCAAGTTATTATCAGAGATTTTTGGAAGGGTTCTCTAAAATAGTGAAACCCATCACCACTTTGGAGTACAAGGGGGTCAAGTATGAATGGACAGAAGAATGTGATAGTGCATTCATCGAGCTTAAAAGGTTACTAACTAGTGCACCAATTCTACGAGTGTCGAATATGGAAAAGGACTTCATAGTCTGCACGGATACCTCAAAGAAAGGGTCGGGGGCCGTTCTAATGCAAGATGGAGGATTGATAGCTTATGCGTCAAGGAAGTTTAAGAAACATGAGGAAATTTATGCTACTCGTGTTTTAGAGTTGGCAGCTATAATGCTAGCTCTAAAACTTTGGAGGCACTATCTATTAGGGTGAAACTTTGAGCTCAAAACAAACCATAAAAGTTTAAAACATATCTTCACTCAAAGGGATCTGAATGCAAGGAAAATACAATGGAGTGAGTTTATGAGTGAGTATGATTTTGGTATTTCATACATCAAGGGAAAGGAAAATGTGGTTGTAGATGCCTTGAGCAGGAGACCACATGTCTTCTCCTTGGTACCCTTAAAAATCAATCTGAGGGAACGTGTGTTGATGCAATGCCTTGGAGACAGTTGGTATTTAAAGGTTACCTCAAACCTCCAGAGTGGGAGGCCATTAGATCCAAAGTATGAAGGATATAGTCTAGAAATAAATGGACTATTGAGGTACCGAGGAAGGATGTACATCCCTGAAGGTGGGGATATTCAAAGCATCATATTGAAGGAAGCCCATAGAGCACTTTATTGTGTGCATCCGGGTGTGAAGAAAATGTACACAAACATGAGGAATCTCTTCTTCTGGGTAGGCATGAAGCACGATGTAGTCCATTTCATCGCCAAGTTCCTAGAGTGTCAAAAAGTGAAAGCCAACCACCATCACCCGGCAGGTCTCCTACAACCACATGATGTTCCTATGTCCAAGTGGGAAGTCATTTCCATGGATTTTGTTGTGGGGTTGCTGCTCACATCTCATAGACACAATGCCATTCTTGTGATAGTTGATAAGTTAACCAAGAGTGCTCATTTTATTCCGGTTAGAGAAAATTATGATGTCGTCGATGTGGCATGCGTGTTTGTAAGTGAGGTCATATGTTTGCATGGGATACCTAAGAAGATCATTTTAGATAGGGACTCCAAATTCACTTCTAGGTTTTGGACAAGTTTGCAGTCAGCGTTGGGGACTCAGTTGAACTTAAGTACAACTTATCATCCTGAAATAGATGGGAAAAATGAAAGAGTAAATCAGGTTATGGAAGACATGCTTAGGATGTATGTGATGGATAATCAAACCCATTGGGAGAATTACCTACCTTTGGTAGAGTTTGCCTATAATAAAAGTTTTCATAGCTCCATCGGAATGCCACCCTATGAAGCTCTGTATGGAAGGCCATGCAAAAGACCATTGAGTTGCGAAATATTAGAAGACCGAGTAACAGTTGGGCCAGAATTGATTCAAGAGATGGAGGAACATGTGATTCATATTAGGCAGAGACTAAAGGAAGCACAGGATAGACAAAAAAGTTATGCGGATGCACACAGGACTGACTGAAGTTATAAAGTGGGAGATCAGTTTTTCATTCGTATCAGACCTAATAAGAGTAGCATACAGTTCGGAAAGGGGACAAATTTGTCACCTCAAATTATAGGACCATTCAGAATCCAAGAGAAAATTGGACCCGTTGCCTATCGTCTCGTATTGCCACCCCACTTGCATAAAACTCATAATGTTTTTCATGTATCTGTTCTACGTCATTATGTTGTTGATGAATCACATAAACTAAATTGGAACGAATTTCATGTATCGGACACGGGAACCCTCATGGTAGAACCATTACGCATATTGGACCATAGAGTCCGACAGCTCAAGAACCATCTGGTAGACCAAGTTAAGGTCCAGTGGGACAAGTATAGTCTAGGATGTACTACTTGGGAAGATGCCGAGATGTTACGGCAAGATTATCCCTCACTTTTTTTTACCACCTCGAGAATATGTTCTCAAAGGTTGGGTGTATGTAACACCACCTTTTGACTTAGAAAGCTAGGATTACCTGAGGCCTAATCACTTTTTTTTTTATGATTCATAGTGAAACTATTAATGATACACTTGAACTTTTAAGACGTAGAAACATGTATGAATATTTAAATGTTATTTGAATGATGGTGGATACGATGTGATCTATTATGTGAATGTAAATTTTATGAATGTTTAAATGTTATTTGGATGATGATGGATATGATGTGATATACTATGTGAATGAGAATCCTATGAAGGTTTAAATGTTATTTGAATGATGTTCGATATGATGCAATCTATTATGTAAATGATAATTCTATGAATGGGTAACATTAATTGAATTATGGGATATTATGAGATCTATTTCTAACTTGGAAAATTTGATGTAAAAGTTGTTGGTACACGGATACCGAATTGAAATTATGGTTGTATGCAATCACATGATGATAATGCATAAATATGTATGAGTTTGTGTTACAGACTAATCTACAGGTCATTGGGCTATGAAATAGCCAAGGGATAATGATAATGGAAGTGGATGTCATGACAACTGACCGAGAAAAAATATGGTATGAATCTTTGTATGTGAAATTATATTGATTTGGATGCATTGCTATGATATGTGGACTAGTGCAGGATTTCAGGTGGTGAGACTGCCCAAAACTAAATAAACGATGACAAAAATCTCAACAACATGGTGCCACTGTATATTCCATTGTAGGGTGTGGACCCTAGTCCTATTAGGAGGGGTGGAGGCATTTCCCACTGTGTATCCTCTGAAACTTGGAGTCATGGGAGGACGGTGTTAGCTCACGCTCCCCTAGACATGTGATGATGACTGTGAGTTGCCTATTGAGGAAGCTTGGTCAAGATAGTGACACTTCTTCTTACAGGTTCTATTTAAAGTTAGGTCAATATAGTTTATTCTCCAAGATAGTCCAGCAGAGGAAGGATAGGAAGGATGAGTAGAAATAGTTGAGAGTGTATGGAGATTTGCCTTATGGTGGAATTTATTGTTTTTCCCTTCTGAAAAGAAAATGTGTATATATGTATATTCATAATTTCTTAAATAAACTACGATTGTCTAAATAAACAATTGTTGAGCTAGATTATTGTAATTAAGGGATTTTGTAAACAATTGATTGGTTTATTATCTTTTATAAATTGAATAGTCTTGTTGATTGGATTGGATGCATATAGAATTACTATAGAGGTGATAGTTTTTGTTATTAGTACATGCACGAGACTTGTATGTACTAGATACACATGCATTTATTGTACATGTACACTAGTATGTATGAGTTTTCTTGGCTTACTTACTAATAATGTCGGTTATTTGATATGAATGTGTGAACCATGTGTCTTTTCCCTTGTATCATAAAATACTTTAACTTCGGGATGAAGTTTCCTAAAGGGTGGGTGTATGTAACAACCCTAAGTAATTAATCAATTGTCATGATTTAAATAATTGTTCAATGTATATTAGTTAATTAATTTCATGATTAAATATTTGGTTAATGAATTTGAGTTTAATAAATTTTAATTTATTAAATGGAGACTTAATGTATTGAATGAAGGAACCATTAAAGAGAAAGGGGATAAGGTGGTTGGCATTGAATGGAAGGATAAGATGGGTGAGTTTTAATGAGAGGGAGAAGGCGGTGAATAAGAGGGGGGGGGGGGAGAGGAGGATAAGAGAAGGGAAAAGCACTCAAGGAGGGACTTTTGGGATTTTTGGGGGAGAGCATAATTTTGAGAGGAGAGGATTGTATTGCTGGTTTGGGGTTGGAGTAGCTTGTTGTAGGATGGTACTAGTTTTTGCTTGAGGAACTTGTTGGAGTTTGGTGGACTGAGACAAGGGGCACCTGTTGCTGGGATTTTTGGGCTCGGGGGCTAGGAATCCTTACGGAATCCTGGATCTAGGGAGCCAGAGAGGCTATGTTCCTAGCTGGTTAGGAGGTTAGTCAGTTTTGGGCAGAGCATCAAGCAGAGTTGGAGAACAACAATAGCATCAGTTAGAGGTATGTATTTTCATTATTATGTTGTGTTATGTGGTTTATTATCATGTTGCTAAATATGCTAAATATGTGGTTTGTTATGATGTTGAATATGTGGTTTATTATGATGCTCCTCATAAATTTTAATTATGATGAATAATGAATGGTTAAAAAGTTAGGATAGCATTTCTCTATTTTAACTTATGTTTTATCAAGCTCTGTTGGAAGAGACCTTACACCCTCCAAATTGATATTTTTCTTCACATCAAAATTTACAAGACATATATCAATTCAAAGGGATACAATTGAAAAAATATGCAAAATGTTAAATTTTCATCGCCACATTTCACTAAAAAGTGTTACCCATGCTCATAGATTCACCCTATTATACTAACTAATATCCTTTTGTTTATCTAGATATTAGCTCACCCCTTATGTATTCATCATCACCCCCCTTGTTATCATCATCCCCTTTCCTTTTTGTTTTCTCCACCATCCTTTGTTTTTGGTTAACCAAGAGCATCATTTTGGGTGGCAACTTAACAAAATATATAAAATTGCAAATTAACATAATTTCTATTGAAATTTTCTAGCTATGGAGATTACAACATATGGAATATATATGAATGTATAGCATTTTATGAAACAATGGAAAAGGAGACACTAATATAATTGCTTCATTCAATGTAACCTTATGATTACAAATTTTCTTTGATGCACACTCATAGCCATCTCCCCTTTTACTTCGATGATTTCTTAAATGTGGTAAAAAATTAGGAGATGTAAATATTATGCAAAATTAAATGTCAACCAACCATGATTAATAGAATGAATAAAATGAAAACATTTTTCAATCAACATCGTTTATTATTGGAGAGTGTGATATTCATTAAGGTTCTAGATTGTAAAAAAATATATATAAATTTCCACCTTTCATAGAAAAATAGAAGCAATTCGGAAACTATGATACAAGTGAAAAAAAATGATAAATACATTTGAACCAATGTACAATACAATTCTACATTTATAAAATACCTTATCCACAAGGGATACCCTTTTGAAGTATCATATTCACAAATATTGAAGATTAAAAGAAAAATTATGCTTTAGCATATTTTCCAACTAGCATTGTTGGATGCTTGGAAAAATATCTTAGTTAAAATATATTCCTCCTAAAATAATGGAGCCTTCCCAACCATGAAATAAAGAAAGGTAACACTAGTTGACTAGATATCGACTGTAACCTTGGTGTAAATATCTCAGATATAACACCTACAAGCATAGTTTCCACATATTTTTTCAGATTTGTCACCATACTATTTTTGTGTTCACCAATGAGGAAGATAAAAATATCTCAAATACTACAAAACCTTCACATCACATTCAATTTGCACTCCCTTCTATCATTCTACAATTGTTTTTATCTTTCCCATCACCTACAAATTTGTTATGCTTCTTTTGGGAAAAAAAACTTAATGTTAGGCATGTTCCATCTCCTTCAACCAAAAAAAATAAAAAATGAATTAATAGGTAAAAATTTAAATGATTGACATCACAATTATCGATAATATCTTGCCAACACATAATCAAATTCCATCCAACTTTGTTTCACTTGTTTCAAGATCCTTATTTTTTGGTCTTTGAGGACACCAACCTAAGATTATTTTTTCATTTTGAAATCATCACATATCATCAAAGTACATGTTTAGTATTATTAGATCAAATTTTACTCAATTTTTAAAAATTTCAATGTTAACCCCTTTCAGTGGCCATTAAGCAAGCTCCATGTGAGTCAGGTTTTGTAGAGAATGCACAAAATATTCTGATGAATTTTCAGAACTTACAGTGGCTACACCCTAATGAAGTATGAAAGTTCCAAACATACATAGTTTGCAAGTGACTTGTTCGACACATGAACGCAACTGAAATATATCCCATATATTTTCCAAAGATACCATTCAAAGGTCATGTATAGTTGTTTGTTCCCTCATTCATGGCCCATGTTTCTTAGAAATATCTCATTTGATCTAGAATGTATCATTATATAATTTTTCATCTATCTTAGTACTTTCCAAGAAGAAAAAATTGGAGGACTTGGCCTGTAGGACCCATTTTAGTGGTAGATCCTATTTTGGATATTTGGGGTTTGGAACCTTCTAGATCCATTTTGAAGCATCAAATTTATTTGGGGTCAAAACTTTTTGAGAATATATCACATCCCCTGGATGTTATTCAACACATTAATACCTTTCCAACTGTGCAAAAATCATCTCAATCAGAGCTTGTATACAGAAGTTATGCCTCCATAAAGTTGACCCACCTTGTTGACTACCATTGTATGAGTGGATACCATGTCATCCCCCATTACTCACACATGTGGTGCTAGCCAAGTGTGTAATTTCAAGAATATTCTATAAATTTCAAAACCTTATCACTAATTGAGGGTTGAGGGAAAAAACCCTTACGCTAAATGGATATTGGGCTATGTTAAATACTAGGCCACTAGGAAAAGAAGGGTTTCAAATATTTTGTAGTGTACTTGCCCATAGTTGAGAATAGAATCCAAGGAGTGGGATTTTAGAGCATAACATAGTTAGGAAGAAGATTCTATAGTAGCCATTCATGCCATAGATTCATAGGCAACCCCATAGTGAGTTCCTCTTTCTTTGTATTTTCATTTTCATAACTAAATAAAAGAGAGTAGAGCATAGGCCTCACATTCTAGATGGGTTTTTCTCCCTTATCTAGTTTCTCAAGATACATTTTTTGTTCAATTGTGTGTATGGTGTGTATATTTTCATGTTCTTTCATTTTTGTATTCAGTTATTTTCATAAATCTAAGAAATAATCTAGTAATAATTAATATAGGATCTGAGGAAATAAATTGCATAATCTAAGATTTCAAAATATTAGAATTGTTCCAGTGGAATATTCATGGAATTTTACAGATCATCATTTAAGGTTCAAACTCTTGGAATTTTCCCTCAAAGCATGTTTAAAGTGAGGATAACTACCCCTTGTGCATCATATAAGTTTTAAACCTTTGAAGTAAAGAAATGCATATAGATTCTTAAGAAAAACATAAATTAATCAATGGCTCATACACAATACACAAATATTTATGCTGGAAACCCTTAACTAGGAGAAAACCAACCTTCCTTGGTGTCACACCTCTAGACTCTTCATTGTATTAATTTCACCATTCACCATTCACAATACAATATATACAATATTTTAGGTATTTCGTAGCTATGAAAACCCTAATCCCTTAATCCGATATTAACTTATAAAAACTCTAAAATAGAAAAAACCACCCCAAAACAAAAATTGGGGCGTTGCCTTGAACGCTTCACGTAACCAAGGGGGGAAATAAGACACATTCATCAAATATGACACACCCACCATACACATGCAACGAATATAAAACTTACCCAACATTCACCCACTTAGTGTTTTCTTTACATACATGGGGTCATAGGATTACATAGTCAACAATCCAAGGCAGCAATGACCATTACTTCTCTACACTAGAAAAAATTCTCGGTGCTAATAGACTTTGTCAATGAATCTACAACATTATTCAAAGTTTCAACCTTCTCCAGCAACACCTTCTTGTCTTCAACCATGTCTCTCACAAAGTGATATTGGACATCAATACGTTTTGTCTTTGAATGATAAATCAAGTTCTTTGCCAAAAATATTTGAACAATCCCCTCCATTACGACATCAATGTAAGTGAGTACAGTAGTGGTAATTTTTTTTTTAAACATTAGTAGAACCAGTGTTACACGACATTAACATACTTCAATATTACACATTCTATTCTCATCTTCGTCACAACACGRCACAATCAAATTTATCATCACTAAAACTAATGGATTTAATTTATCACATAAAGAAAAAAAAAATGTATACCYGCCCAACCTACCTGCAAGGTTAGGACCTCCAAGACACATAATCAATGCTCAAGTCCAAGATTCATCTGATATATTYTGACCATTAAAGGTCTCAGGACTGGCGATTGTTATGAGGAACAAGAAGGTGCCTAATTCCCAACTAACATAGTCTAAAATCAACTCAACCATAAGAAAGCAACTGAAATAACACTGTAATCATGTATAGAAGTGATTTTGCAATGAATTAAACTACCGAACACTAAAAAGTGAAACCATTCTAATTAATGAAAAGAAAAAATTAATTATCATATTATTTATTTTCACACCATCCCTGAGGTACTATATTTTTTCCAAGATGCAAAGTGTTAGTGATATTTCTGGTTTGGGGGGTAAATCTTGTCCCTGGTCCGAGAAGCACACGGGTCTGCAAGTTGCACGCAGTGCTCAAGCGCAGCTCGGGAGAGTTCTTGTTTTCCTCCAAGTATCAAATCAAGAGAGCGTGCTAAGTCTTGCTATTGACGGACGAGATCCGTCCGCAAAGAAAATCAACGGTCATCGGGGTGTCGGAGTTGCCCATCTACTCGACATTTAGCAGCAGAGAAGTCTCTTTTCTTTAAAGGTTGAATACAGGTCGTCTGATCCAGAGGCACGTGGCGAGAGATCCCACAGAGTCGGGGGTCGTGGAACTAAAAGTCCCGAGCACATGGCAACAGAAATCTCGATATCCCGATGCCCGATTTCCCGATATCGGGGACAGTTTTCGATAGTGGAAGATAGGTGGCAGACTATGCACCAAGGAGCTGACCGTCAACAAGTCAACGACCATAAGCCATTGGGTTTCAGGAAATCAAAAGTCTAGTGGACACAAACATCGTGTCGTCAAAAACGCCGAAATCCCGATGGAAATTTGGACCACGGTCGCGCAGGGACAGGTCCTATGGGTTATGATCTAGTCGGTAGGGGCTATTCCCCGGGAGAAGGAGCTCGTCGCATATCGAGATATCGGGGATCCTGGAGGCAAGGAACTCGCGCTCTTCAAACTCGCGAACCCCGATCCCCAAAATACCGAAGCCTCGTCACATACATCCGCCGTCTGTTCTTTGCCGCCACATCTTCTTTCCATATCATGCTAACCACAGTTTTTCGGCCATTGTGTTCCTCTACCTGGCTCGTACACTTCAACACCCATGGATCCTGCCACGTGTATCTGCCCTATCGTTTTCCTGCCCGATCACCGTTCACTCACCACTCCACGTCACTCATCATTCCTACCATGATTTCTCCAAGCGAGATTCAAATGGTAGAGTATGAAGATTTCCATGTCCTGTAGGCACAAGATCGGCCAGGGCCTTCCCCGATTCCAATGAAACAGTTATTACAACAGCCGAGGGTAGTTGGACATCGTTTCCTCCATAAATGGAAAGCCAAGGAATGAATGTAGGTTGGTCAATTCAGTCAGAGGGCCTCTGGAACACGATTGCGTCTGAATGAAGCTCACGAACATCCAGAGATTGCAGACGCAGTAAATGTGAAGCCATAATGTCTTCAATACAATGCCTCGATTTAGCTTCCAGTGTTTTGTTCCAATTATATGTGGGCATTTTGGCCACTTTTGTAAACATCGATGGTTGAACAGAGCTCCCTGGTTGTAAAATTTTAATGAAGCATTATTGTTCTGGTTATGTACGAGCTTTGGAGACTTCTTGCCTTATGAATGCCAGTTTCTATCATATCTTTGTTTACACTGTATTAGAGAAGCTCGGAATTGGAGGATCCAGTCGAGATGTAACTATTATAGGATGATGTTGTAATGGATCACTGTAATAGTTATGGAGCCTCTAATCAGTCCCTGTAATTCTCTTAGCGCTAAATGACTTGGAATTGGAGGATCCAGTCAAGTCCTCTTTCAGCTTCTTGAAGCCCTGAACTAGGAGGATCCTGTTTTCGGAGTTTTTCCTCTGCAAACTGCTGCAAGCCTGATGCCCAGAGCTGTTTGTCCGCTTTCTCCTAAGTCTTCCACCCGTTCATGTTTAAATCAACCCACTGGTCGAAGTTAGGATTCCAGACCTCCTCTGTCCTTATGAACCAGAATCAGTCCCTGAGTTAGAGTGATACCTCCTAGAGTTGTTATCTCCATTTTATCACCCTTCGTAAACAAATCGTGACATAAAACTGATGGGCATTGGGCTCTGCTCCTACAAGCAATCCAGGGGTGACTTCTAACGCTAACATTTCTGGCGTCGTTGCCAGGGACGAAGTTGAAGATTTTCCCTGGGTAGAACGAAAACGAGCTTCTGATTCTGAGGGTGCATTAGATATCAGAACCTTTGAAGATTGCACTTGCACCTGGCGACTCCTCTGAGGTCATTACACCTGGTAATTCCTCTATTGCAGTGCCTCTGGCTACACCTGGTAGCACTGAAGAGACACAAAGCTCAGTTCTTGTCTTTGATGGTGAACAAAAACTGGGCTCACTCACTATAAATAGCACTCACCTGGCGACTCCACATTTAAAGACTCCACCGAAGGGAATTCTCCTGACAGAAGGAAGTCCATGTCGAAGGGAAAAAATAGGTATCAGTTTATGAGCTTGTTGCATGAAGTTCNATATGCTAGGGATTTCATGCATGTATTTGATAAATTTAATGATGAAATATGACTGACATTGCTATGATCCCGAGGACTGATGAGCCCATGGAGGGCGTAGTCTTTGATGTGTAGGCCCATGCCCGGTGGACAGGTGTCAGTGGACTGGTACGCATGGGGATATGATTAGTTCGGACCTCCATGGGGCTGAAGAGCCCATCAGATGGTTGCTGGGATGGCAGAGGCAGGACAACGTTATGATGAACATTTGCACGAAGAAGACAAAAGGACGTTCCACTAGGACACCATGGCAGAGCCCGGCCTAGGGGGGATCACCCACTGCAGATGGGACGATGGCTTTTTGATGGACAGGACGTCACCTAAGGCAGTTGGACGTTTTCTGGAGCATGTGGCAGTGTGTTGGGATCATTTGGCATGTGTGGCAGCTTGCAGGAGCCCTAGAGGGGCCAACGTTCTGCTTTCTGGATGCTGAGCTTGCCCAAAAAGGGCCAACGTCTCCCTCAGAGGGGCCTGACGTCTCCTTTTGAGCTCATGTTTTGACATTTTTAGCATTTAATGTGATAAACAGTGTAATATTGTTAGTCAGCCTTGTCGGCTGTTTTAATGACCTATTTTTCTAATTAAAGGTCATTTGTATGATATAAAGAGAGGACGTTGCCTCTCATTTTTAGAGAACAGAACTCACTCTCTTGTGAGAGGATCATTTTTAGTCTGTCTTGGGATTTTTGCTCTTGAAAGGGAGGCGCAACTCTTGTGGAGGATCATCTTTGGCATTTTTATGGTGTTTTCTATCATTTGGAAGGTTTACAACTAGGGTTTGATAACCTCTTCATTGATTTGTAAGTGTATTTCTCATGCAAAACTTCTTGATTGAATGGTTGTAGGTTAAATCTCTTACATGTATGGTTACATTGTTATTACTTTGCTTAATCATTGAAAC
>JZKD02S2341579.1:13308-31628 GCA_000966675.3 Picea glauca
GCAAAGAATATAACACATACCCAACAAAAATTACATAAAAAGTAAATTTCCAGCAAGCTTTTCTATTGATAAAAGACTAGCCTAAGAACTTGTAATTAATACTTGTGATTTAGGAGTATATTTGTGTTGGCTATAAACATAGGGTGATATTCCCGTCTATTTTTATTTAGCCAAGAAAAATTTGAAAATGCTTGAGTAAGATCATTTCATATATTTTCCTCAACAACAGTCATGAAGGATGAATTTGAAATGACTGATTTGGGGCTTATGATATATTTTCTAGGAATAGAAGTGCACAAGTCCAAACTGATATATTTATCTCATAGTCCAAGTATGTCCATGAAATATTGAAAATATTCAATATGGTGAATTCAAAAGAAACACCAACACCTGTCATAACAGGATTGAAGTTAAGGAAGGAAGATGAAGGGTCCAAGGTGGATCCCACACTATTTAAAAGACTGGCATATAGTCTTATGTATCTAACAACAACAAGACTTGACATTATGTATGGATTGAGCCTAATCAAGGTTCATGGAAACTCCAAAAGAATCACATTTGAAGGTAGGAAAGAAAATCCTAAGATATGTGAATGGAACAAAATATTTTGGCATTAAGTAGTCCACTTTAGAAGATTTTAGACTCACTGGATACAATGACAGTGATTGTGGAGGCAACATAGATGACAAAAAAAGAACCTATGGATACACATTTTATTTTGGAATAGTTATGATATGATGGGCATCGAGGAAGAAACTCGTAGTGACACTTTCTTCAGTAGAAGTAGAGTACATTACAACTACAAGCACAACTTGTCAAGTAGTATGGATGAGAAAGATGTTAATATATTTGTTGTAGGAACAACATGAGCCAACAACAATATTCTGTGACAACAATTCAACCATCACGTTATCAAAGAACCATGTGTTTCACAAGAAAACCAAGAACATTGATACAAGGTATCATTTCATTAGAGAATTTGTGAATAACAAAGATATCTGTTTAGAATTTTGTAGGTCAAAAGAACATGTCGCAGACATTTTTACAAAGGATCTGGAAATATATGCATTTCAACATCTGCATAGTAGTCTGGGAGTCCGCGCAATAACAGATGAGTGACAGTAAAATGAAAAACTCAAATTTTTTGATGTAATTTTGTTTTGTAATCCCACCTACTTATAATTAAGGGGGAGTGTTGGAAATTGTAATTACAAGTTGGTGAGATATTTACGTCTCTGTCGATATGTCTGTCAGTCAACATTTCAGTTAGCCGAAATGTCAGTCAGACAGTCTGATAGTCTGTAAGTGCAAAGTCACACATTTACTCAAAAGTCAGTCAGCAAGATGGAATTTATAAATGGAGCTGATTTCTATATTCCTGAGCTCGGGTAGGTGGTTGAAGAGTCAGTCGAATTAATGATAGTCTTTAATGTTGAGTCAGTATTAGCTTATGAAGGAAGCCTAAGTCAGTGTCTATATAAGTCTGAGTCTCTTAGTTAGTCGATGATGTTGAAGAGAACCATTAGTATACATAGAAGAAAACAGAGGTAGAGAGAATAGCCAAGAACCAACAACGACTGAAGAGTGTAAGAAGTCCGAGTTTATAAATTCAACAGAAGAAGTCATTAGAGCTAAAGCTCATGTTGTCATTGTATTCTATAACCGCACGTAGTGTGCATCGAAGTTCATTAATATCAAGAATTTGTGTATTGACAAGTTTTTGTCTTATTTTTGAGTTTATGTGCTAAGCATAACACTATGTTATTCCACATTCATAAATCATTTCATTAATTGTGTGTATTCACAACACACAACAAACTGAGCAATCTCTACACTGCGCAATAGTTTTGAGAACTATGTCGCATAGCTTGTGTGGTGCGCAGTACTTGAAACTATGTTGCACAAAGTAGACTGCATGCACCATTGACCATCGTAGTCGATCCCAAGAAATTTTAAGGATGAAAATTTATATTAAAATGCAGAAACTTGGGCTAATCTTACTAGTCCTTAATATGCAAATCATAAAATGTTTGGGGATAGTTTTTTAAAAATATACAATTTTTAAAATATTTTATATAGTTTCTATAAAATTTCGACCATTTGATGTTTAAGGTAAAATAATTTTGTTCTATGGAATTATTCTAATAGTTTTTAGAAAAAATGGAAACTGGCCAATCTTTTTTTGGGAAAAACCATGGAAAATTTATCCCTTTCCATGTAACGAGGGATTAACAGAAATATTTACCATAATGTTTAAATCAATAAAATTTTTGGAGAGCATTTTTGTGATTTCATTTTGGTTTCGGCAAATGCTGTGAATATGTTAATTTTGACTTTGGATTTGTGCAATGGATAATAATAGAACATGGAAGGAAGGAAGAGATACTAAGTGGATTCCTTGTTAAGCAAAGTGTTACACGAAACTGGTCAAATGCATTTACACTTCTAGGATATATTGGCTATTTGAGAACCAAACGTTCTGAATGGAACCTAGGGAATATGWTGGTCTTGATMTTGGGTTTGGACAATGGATAGTAGGCCATTGATTAGGGAAGGAAGTTAAATCTAGTGAATGGATTACCCGTTAAGGAAAGTGTTACAAGAAATTCAACAAATGCATTTACAATTTAAGTGGATATTGCCTATTAAGAACCAAAATATTTGAATGGAGTCTAGGATAATTAATCCCACTTAACCAAAATTTAAGTAAATATAAATTCATTAACTGTAAATTCATTAAAATGGTATTTAAAAATCAATGTTTTTGAACATGAAAATGTATAAAAATATAGTTTTAATAGTTTTAATAATTGTAAAAATAATTATATTTATATTATTTACTTATATATATTATTTATAATATAAGTAAATTATATATATATATATATATATATATATATATAAACTTATTTTTATTCATCCTAAGAGAACCAAATTACATTCTATAGTTGCTATAAGCACTATACATCCTTGAATATGATGTTCCAAAACTGCAAAGGCCAACAAAAAATCCAACATAAAGCCAGGCAGTAAGCATAAGATATATACAATAAACATATTATAAAGGAGAGAAAACTTGACCTTGTAAACCAAAGGATAGCGACCAATCACCAAGCTAAAAACTGAAACCATGCCAAAGGTGCAAGACAAACCCCCAAAACATGTTGTGAACGACCAATGAACACAATCTGCAAAAGGATCTCCAAGAGCCACACAAACTAGGTTAGAGTGGTATGCAAACCCCTCTCGATAAGAAAAAAGTAGATCAAAATTACTAGAAGCACCCCTCCCAAAATCATCAAGCAATCTTCCCACATCTTTGTGAAGCCAAGGGTAGAAAGAGAACAACACGACACACTCAAAAAAAGGATCTGAAAGAACTTCCTTGGTCCGCAAACAACACTGCATGCCCAAAGGAAGGACCTCGATTCACTAATCCAACCACCCATGGAAAAAGGAAGAGCAATATCACTGATAGGAAACAAGAGAAGAACACTAACACCCACCACACTTAGCTCCAAAAGAAAAGGTATCCAAATCCTGAATACCCTATGCCATACATATTGAGACATGGCACCAACAACTATGCATTAGAGGAACTAAAGCTCATAACATACATCATACCTTGAACATAATGGCATCAAAAGGAGAAGCCCTAAAAAGGAGATGACCCACAGCCGAAGCGAAGGTGAGGCCACACCAAAAGAAAGCACTCGAGACAAAAGACAAGGAAACCAGCCAAAAAAAACCAAGGAGAAGGGCAAAAAAAAACCCAAAGTCACCGAGAGAACAGAACCATAGGAAAATAGAAATATGAGATCGCAAGAAACAAACCGAAAATGCCAAGTCCGAGCAATTGAAGGGACGATCTGAGACAGAAACAATAGATTTGGGAGGAGAACGGGCTCCACACCCACACCATCACTCAAAACATGACCTTATCACAAAAAAAACCTTACGAACTCATCAAAAAATCCACAAGCGGACCGCCAGAACGAACCTAGTGGATAAAGCAAGTAAAAATGCCAGATCTAGGTGGAAGAAATAGATCAAGTGCCAAGGATGCATGTCGGATCACAAAATCCAAGGAACCACACAAAATATACCACACTCAGCACCAAGACCTGAGGACATAAACCAATGAAAATTTCCCAGGCCCCGAGCACACACTCCTTGTTGATGATTGCATTTATGTGAGAGATTCTCCAGCTTACAAACTTGTGAGTTCTGGATCATTGTAGCTATGTGAGTCTTTCTCTCAGCTTACAAACTTGATAGAAATCCCCTAAGAAGGGTACATGGTTCCTAACTGAGACATAGCTAGGAACGTAGAGATGACCTCCTCCATTTAGAGAGTTGAGAAGAAATCCATATGATTATCCAATGGGAAAGACAATCTGTTGAGTTAGACATGCCTGTGGCTAAGCACAAGGTGAATGTGTGAAATCCCAAAGTGTTGGGTGCATCATCATGTGGACATAAATGAAGATGATGTATTAGCCTCCTTTGAGAAAGCATAGTTGACGAGAAAACTCCAGATGGTTCTCATGTATGAGGAAGTGGGAAAGAATATCTATAGAGTGGACATGCCTGTGGATGAGCACATGTGAATGTGTGAAGATCTGGTTCTTCTGTGTAATGCAGTGAACCAAAGATATGAAATCCCTATGGATGTGCCCCTAGTGGATGAGCACAATTGGGTGTATAAGATCCTTTTCTATATATTGTTCAAGAGTTAGAACTACATGTAACCCTAATTGTTATGTAAAGGGTACAAGTCATCCCCACCTTAATGTGATTAATAATAAATGTAAAATTTAATTAATCTGGCAATGTTAATAATAATAATAATAATAATGAATTATAATGTGACTTAGAGATGTCGACCCTGTTGAGCCAATAAACACTTCTTTTGATAGGACAAGTCTAATATAAGTAAGGGAATATTCCCCATTGTGGAATCATATATTTCTTGTGAGTTCGGAAATTTTAGAAAATACATTTCTTTGGAAAAAGGTGCGCACCTCTCTTGGGTGCTAGAGTTCTAGGGTTTGATCACCCTCTTGTGTGCTAGGTATTTCTTGGTGGTGAAGTTATTTCTCTTGAAGAATATAGCAAAGGATTTGGTTGGGTCTTCTTCCCTTGTTGAGAAGGGTGTCCCAGGATACTTCTTGTGTTCTTGTGCATGGTGTTTCTTCTTGTGATCTTGGTTGTTGCAACATTCTTGTTTGTGGTTAAGACAAATGAAAATTGAAATGAACTACATGCTTAACCTTTCTTATTGAAAAATCAACATGGTATGAGAGAATAGGTCTTGAAGAACCCATTTTACAAGCTACAAGCTTCTACCAGTCATCTCTCTTACATCAACAGAAACTGTATGACCCTCCTAGGGTTTCCAAAAATTTCGTACAACCTCCTTTTCTAAGTTTTTTCAACACTCAAAACTTGGATGCTGGGGATAAAAACCACACAGAAGTGTATGACCTCCTCCAATGCACCTTCAACAATTATCTGATTGCATTTCCAGGCATTTTAATTTTTTGGCTATAAGGGTTTCTAGGGTTTCGCCAAATTCTGCAGAAAAATTCAGAATTGTACTTCTGCAACTTCTTGAAGAATCTCTTCAGCTTACCATGGATATCTTATTTCTCAAGGCTTATTGTTGGCAGTCATAATCCCAACAAAACCTAAAAGTGATATCCCAGCCTAGCCATTAGGTTTTCTAGCCTAGTTGACAAGGGTTTATGAAGATAATCAAAAGCATGATGGGAAGCAAGCTTGATGGTTCAAACAAGCTAAGTTCCAGGAAGACAAAATCTCAAATAAATAAATACATCAACATCTCAACACTCTCAGGTATGGTTCCTATCAATGATAATACTTGGCTAATTGACAATGGTGCCTCCAGGAACATGACCAATATTATAAATCATCTAAAAAACTTCGTTGAGAAAGAGACACATCTACATGTTGTTCTTGGAGATGATGCCAGATATAATGTGAGAGGAGTTGGAACTTCTACCTTCCAACTAGATTCAGATATGTAGCTTAAACTAGAGGAAGTTCTATATGTACCAGAAATGAGGAGAAACCTTGTCTCTATTTCAGCCTTGGAAGACAAAGGTTACAAAATTACTTTCTCAGAAGGAAGAGTTCTTGCATGGCACAAAGAATCTCATATAATCTCTTCCAAAGTAATTGGTGTCAGAGAAAATAGCTTGTACAAGTTGACCATCAAACCAGTTCAAGCCCTATTACATGACACTACCAGCTTGAGTGAGTTATGGCATAGAAGACTTTATCACATTCATTATAGATCTCTTCCAGCTCTAGGGAAAATGGTAATAGGTATACCAGAAATACAAATTCAGCATAAAGGTTTTTGCAAAGGTTGTGCCCTTGGAAAAAATGTTAAAGGATCCTTTCCTAGCAGTGACAACATATCCAAGGAAATCTTGGACTTGATACATTTAGATGTATGTGGGCCAATGAACGTTTCATCCTTAAATGGGCACTTATACTATGTACTCTTCATAGATGATCACTCCAAGAAAACTTGGATTTACTTTCTGAAGAGCAAGGATGGAGTCCTTGCCAAGTTTCAAGAATTAAAAGCTCAGGTTGAAAACCTGACTGGAAGAAAAATCAAACTATTGAGATCAGACAATGGAGAAGAATACACCTCAAAAGAATATAATAGTTTTTGTATTGAAGCGGGAATCAAGAGGGAGTTCACAATTTGTTACAAACCTCAACAAAATGGGGTTTCTGAAAGGAAAAAAAAAACTATCATTGAGGGAACTAAAGTAATGATACATGATCAGAGTCTACCCATGACTCTATGGGAAAAAACATGTATGAAAACAATATATGTTCAAAACCATCGTCCTCGTCAGATCCTAGAGAACAATACTCCAGAAGAAGCATTCACCAAAGTGAAGCCTGAGATTAGACACTTCAGAATATCTGGATGCCCAGTGTACCTTCATGTACCCAAAGAAAAGAGATCCAAACTAGAACATTCAGGAAGAAAGGGTACATTTGTAGGATACAATGAATCCTCAAAAGAATATCGAATCTACATCCCAGGTTAGAGACAAATTGAAGTAAGAAGAGATGTTACTTTTGAAGAAGAAGTATCCTTCCAAAAATCTAGAGAATCTCAGATGGAAATTGATAGTGAAACAATATCTCCTCCTTCAACAGTTTAGAGGGAGACATATATTATTCTAGATGAGCCAACAACTCTAGTGATCCAGTTTCTCTAGCAGCTTCAGTTGCCCCAATAAACATACCCAGAGATATCACAGTTGGACATAAAATACCTGCTTGGGCTTGAAAAAATTTATAAGAAGCAGAAGGGCATAAAGCCCCACAAGGAGAAACCAGAGAAAGAAAGAGACCTAAGAGATTCTCAAGCTACCTTTCAACCATGACCCAAATTATTGATTCAGAGACAAATTGTCATGGAGAAGCTTCAGGTGAACAAGTATGGAAAGATTCCATGACTGAAGAATACCAATCTATACTAAAAAATGATGTATGGGATGTTGTTCCAAGACCAAAGGGAAAGTCCGTAGTGACTTCCAAATGGATTTACAAAATCAAACATGCTGCTGATGGAAGCATTGAGAAATACAAAGAAATATTTAGGGCTAGAGGGTTTTCACAAATAGAGGGAGTTGACTATGATGATACTTTTGCACCAGTAGCCAGATATACCTCCATTTGATCTATCATTTCACTAGCTACTTCCATGGGTTGGAAGCTACATTAGATGGATGTGAAGACAACTTTTCTCAATGGTGAAATTGAGGAAGAAGTTTATATTGAATAGCCAGAAGTATTCGTTATACACAACGAAAAATCTCATGCATGCAAGTTGAAGAAATCCCTATATGGTCTAAAATAAACACCACGTGTTGATATTATGGTAGTTGTGGGAGGTATTTCCCTCCACGTGTGAACCTAACAAGAATAGAAGACTCTAGGAAGCAAGAGAAACCCTAATGAGTTGGATAATAACCCTAGAAAACTTGTCGGCTCAAGAAGATAATATATATTAGGTTATTAGCCTCCAAGAGAAGAAGTCGGCCAGAAGAGTTAATATATACTGAAGAAACAGGTACCTAGAAGGAGAAGTCGGCCCCAGTAAGTCTGCCAGAACCACTATAAATACATGGCACTAGTCTCTCATTTGACACATCTCAACAGTTGCAGAAAGCCATTTCTGCATAGTGTAGTTGCAGTCTTGTGCGCAGGTTTGGAGGAGAGCTGCTGGTGTAGTTGGTGCAACTAGCAGTTACGTTTTGGCTTGGACTATCTCTTAGCTAGGGTTTGGAACATCTGATCAACTTTTGTTGATGCGCTATCCTTGGGGAAAGGTGCGGTACCCTTTGTATGGCTATCTAGCCTAGGGTTTTCTTCCAAAATGATTCTCTATCAAGGTTAAGGTGCTCAGAGGGTGGCTTTGGCCTATGGTTGGGTGACAAGGGTATTTTCAATGGTAAAATGAGCACACATCCTTCATATTCTAACAGGTTATGGGCCCACAACTCCTTCCTTCAGTCTAACCACTGGAAGGAAACATAGCCAAAAGGATATTAATCTTGTTGAATAACTACCGCTAGGGTTTCCTAGCAGGAGTAGTCACCAAAGCACTGCCGCTAGGGTTACTAGCAGGTGCAGTTGCAGAAACCCTAATCCTCTCATTGAGGAACCTTAAGTGAAGGGATTGACCTAATCTCTGGACAGGTCAGTGCACCCTAGCTTAGCGCATCTCCTGGTACTCTCAGCAAGCCAAGACGTCAAGTTTGAGTTTGTGGTAAAATCTAGGGTTTGACCAAGTCAAAGCAACCATGACTTATTCTATGAAGTCAGAGAACAAGAGCGTGGAAGACAAGAATTGACCTCATCCTTGCCAAGAATAAAATGATGGATATCGTAAAAGGAAAGATCGTGGAACTAGAGTTTGAAGAAGGAAAAGAGAAGGAACCGCAGAACATTGCATTTATGGAGAAGTTCAAAGACAGTGACATCAATGCCATGAGTATCATAGTGGAATCCATAAAAGACCACTTGATACCCTACATCTCCCATATTTACTCATCAAAGAAGATGTATGATGCCCTAACAAATCTCTTCTCGGTCAGAAACATTAGACAAGTTATGAGTATGAAGAATGAGATTCGTGACATGAAGATGAATGATGAGGATAGCATAGCATCATACTCTGTGAGGATATTCTAGTTAAGAGATCAACTACAAGCTATTGAAGAGATCACTTCAGAGAAGGAATTGGTAAACATAGTACTCAATGGTCTTCCTAGGACGTGGGATGCATTTTCCGCAAGCATGAACACAAGGAAGGAGTATCCAACATTTGAAGAACTTTGGAATTGATGTGCTCAAGAAGGATCAAGGATCAGTGCAAAAGAGAAACTCCAAAATAAGTACGATGATCAAGCCTTCACAACAAGATTCAAGAACTTCAAGAACAAAAGGAAGTTTGGTTCAAGGATGAAGCCAAATCAAGATAAAGACATTTTAGAAGTACAATGCTTCAACTGTCGAAAGTATGGTCACTACAAGAATCATTGTCCCGATCTAAAGAAAAGGAAGAAGAAACATGAAGCATAAATTGCTGAAGAAAAGGAACCTACAAGGAAGACTAAGCAGGATGGAAGAGACTTCTTCTTCTAAAGGTAACAAAACTCTTCTTATTTCTTGTACATATCTTGTTTGCATCGTCTTTGTACGTATCTTGTATATCTATCTCTTAGAAGATAATATGTTCCACGAAGAACTATACCTATGGAAGAACAACAAGATAAGAATGGATATAATTATATAATACACATGAAAGGATGAAATAAAAATCATGTGGAAGATATTGCAAGATAATCCGAATCAATCATGAAGAGACTTAGAAGAAGTAAAGACATAAAGAAGTCAACAATTGAGAGGAAGTTGGAAAAATACTTATGACATTTTGTATAAGACAACAAGACGGATAGTGGACTCTGTTGGACAAGAGAGCCAATTATATATTGTAGAAGACAATAAGGATGCAGATGGAAGAGTGGAATCTTTTAGACAGAGGGAGCCGATTATATACACTCATACATAGCAAGGATTAGGAGGGAGCCAATCCTATGATTCATTGAAGATGATGAAGTATATATCCATGATAGAAGTCATAAAAGATAGTACATATTCTTCAAAAGAGAAGCCTCAAAGTATCCTTGGTTGTCCATCCACATCCGTGATCCTATGATGGAATCTTTAGGGCATGAAATCTATAAGAAACTCCATGGACCCAAGAACTAAAGAAACAAATGAAGATTCCAAGAAAGAAAGAGAAGCCAGGACAACCAGTCATTATATCAAGAATCAAAAGATTGTCAGCCTGATGTAAACTCAATAAAAGAAATCAAGCAGAGGAACTGAAAGTCGTGATGACGAGCAGTGTATGAAAGACTTATGAATGAAAGCATTGCGAGATCAAAAACTAGAGGTTCTCCTAGATGGAGGGATAAGACTATGATGATTACATGTTCCAGTAAACCAGACTTATCTCTACACGAGTTATGATATCATCCGCAACATTCATAAACTGGAGTTCTACATCAGATGAATACAAAGAATGTTCTCCAGAGAAATTGAATAAAGAGCGTATCAAGAGCAATCTCAAGACTTTGAGGCATACTAGAAAGAGACCCTTGTATGCATATAGAAGAAGATAACTTGGTGGAGAACCTCCAGTGCACAGCAGAAGCATGGTGAATATTTCCTATAACATCAAGATGATTACTCAGTAGATCAGATCTCATGATGACAGAAGAAGTTCCACATGGATATGTTCAAGTTTTCCAACAATAATATACTCTATTGTTCAGAGCTACATGAAGCCTTCATAGTGTTCTAGACTAAAGTACATTTGAATTCAAGCATTAAATTATCCATGATGAAGTCCTGAAAGGAGAAAGTGGTTCTCCAATACATATCTCCACAGATGAGCAGATAAGCAGACATTTTGGTAAAGCTTCTATCCAAGATGAAAGAGTTTGCATACTCAAACTGGAGCTCGTGGAGATGAATTCCTTATTGAAAAAGAAAGAAATGACTCCCAGGTTGGGAGGGAGCACTGAAAATATTATTGAGGAAATTCATTTTCAAGATTGAAAAATAGTTCATCTTGGACAGAAGCTTTCCTGTTCGGAAAGTGGATTGAGATTTCTGAAGGACATCGATTTCCCATTGTGGTTAACATGGGAAATGGTCCAGATTGCTGATGTATCATAGACAATGACTTCCCATTGTGGTTAACATGGGGAGTGGTCTAGGGCAGTCTCTCTTGTTGAGGGTTACTCAAGAAGACTGGCCCACCTCGCCAGACAACGATTTCTCATTGTGGTTAACATAAGGAATGGTCTATTTTGGAGGTTGATACAGGACAGTCTTTTCCTCTTATGGTTAACAAAGGAAATGGTTTGGACAATCATTCCTTAGATTTTATACATTCTCTTCAGGGTACACTTTGATTAGTGTAGGAGGAATGGCCCAGGGTGGGGAATGGTCTAGGGTCATCAATCAGGGACAGGCATTCCTTAGGGTTTATACATTCTCTCCAGGGTGCACTTTGATTAGTGTAGGAGAAATGGCCCATGGTGGGGAATGGTCCAGACTCAACATTCCTTAGGGTTTATACATTCTCTCCAGGGTGCACTTTGATTAGTGTAGGAGGAATGGCCCAGGGTGAGGAATGGTCTAGGATCAGAAATCAGAAACAATCATTCTTCCTTGTTTGAGAAGAATAGGGAAGATAACCCAGTTTTGATGTTCTACACTGAGGGCAGATATTCTTTCAGATCTCACAGATGTGAGTGAAATATTGGCCCAGATGATTCAATTTATATCATAACATTGTTTCTGTACAGGTTTCTATCATATGTTTGTTATGAAGACTGTATGACAGTAGATGTATACTACTGTGGTGGATATGTTCCACTGTTCATAACTATACGTTGTTGATCAAGTGCTTGTGTGTTACTTGGTGTGGTAGTGTACCACTGGATTGTAGTTATGTACTACTATGGATAGACACAGTTGTGTTCTATTTTCGTTCTGATTGTATTGAAGACTATCAACAGTTTATTGGAGACAATCATCAACCAGATGAATGATGAACAAAGATTTTCCAGACGGAAAATGGTTCAGAGAATTTACTCTTCTAGACTAGAAGAATGGCTCTTGTATCACTTTGTGGAGTGAGCATCATGTCTGATTACTCAGATAGAGTATGGTTTCGAGAGATGATGCAGCTGATGACACTGATGATGATGATGGTGCTCATGATCTAGTCATGATCTAGTCTATACAACTATGTTGATGCTACAAGGTGAATGGTATGTTTTTCTTCTCAAGACCATTACCTGTAAATACCTCCCTATCTAGGAGGGAGTGTTGATATTATGGTAGCTGCGGGAGGTATTTACCTCTGCATGTGAACCTGATGAGAATAGAAGACTCCAGGAAGCAAGATAAACCCTAATGAGTTGGCTAATAACCCTAGAAGACTTGTCGGCTCAAGAAGATAATATGTATTAGGTTATTAGCTTCCAAGAGAAGAAGTCGGCCAAAAGAATTAATATATACTGAACAGACAGGTACCCAGAAGGAGAATTCGACCCTAGTAAGTCTGCCAGAACCACTATAAATATACGGCACCAGTCTCTCATTTGACACATCTCAACAGTTGCAGAAAGCCAGTTCTCCGCAGTGCAGTTGCAGTCTTGTGCATAGGTTTGGAGGAGAGCTGCTGGTGCAGCTTGTGTAGCCAGCAGTTACGTTTTGTCTTGGAATATCTCTTGGCTAGGGTTTGGAACATCTGATCAGCCTTTTTTGATGCGCTATCCTTGGGGAAAGATGCGGTACCCTTTGTAGGGCTATCTAGCCCAGGGTTTGCTTCTAGAATGATTCTCTGTCAAGGTTAAGGTGCTCAGAGGGTGGCTTCGGCCTATGGTTGGGTGAGAAGGGTATTGTCAATGGTAAAATGAGCACACATCCTTCATATTCTAACACCACATGCTTGGTACGAGAAAATGGATTGATTTCTGATAAGTTTGGGCTTCAAAAAAAGTGCAGCCTATCCAAAATTATATTATCACATTGATGGGAATGAGTGTCTGATTTTGGTCTTATATGTGGATGATGTTTTCATCACTGGTTCAAAGAGACTCATTTTTTAATGCAATTAAGCATTAACTGCCAAATTTGAAATGAAGGATTTAGGACTAATGCATTATTTCTTGGGACTAGAAGTATGGAAAAGATCATATGGGAATTTTCCAAGTCAAGGAAAATATACTATGGAGATACTGAAAAGGTTCAAAATGACAAATTGTAAATCCATGCCTACTCTAATGGTAATGGATTTAAAGAAGATGAGTGAAACTGATTCAGGATATGTAGATCCACATTTATATCGACAACTTATCAGATCTTTGATTTATCTGGTTAACACCAGACCAAACATTTTCTATGTAGTGAATGTGCTTAGCTAGTTTATGAATCAACCAAAACATACACACTGGATAGTTGCAAAACACATATTGAGATACTTACAAGTTACAATTGGTTATGCCTGAGATATGCAACCAATGTGGACTTAATCTTGGAAGGATATGTCAATGCATATTGGGCAGGAAGTGCAGTAGACAGAAAGAGCACCTCAGGTTGCTGGTTCACCTTAGGATCAACCATGGTTTCCTGGGGTACTAAAAAACAAATCTCTATAGATTTAAGTACAAAAAAGGTAGAGTACATTGCACTAAGTGTGGCAATTCATGAAGAAGTATGGCTTCACAAAATTTTGACTGACTTGTTCGATCATGAGATGGATCCAACTACTATTCATTGTGGCAACCAGAGCTGTGTAAATCTCTCTAAGAACCCAGTGTTTCATGACAAATCGAAACACATTGAAATCACGTATCACTATATCAGAGACATGGTGTAGAGAAAGACAATACATCTGCAATATCTTTCTACTCATGAACAGATTGTAGATATCTTCACCAAACCACTTTCCAAGACAAAGTTCGATTATTTCCGTGAGAGACTTGGCCTGGTGGAAAATGCCTCCCTAGCTGAGAGGGAGTGTTGATGATTGCAACTATGTGAGACATTCTCTAGCTTACAAACCTATGAAGTGTGGATCATTGCAGCTATGTGAGTCTTTCTCTCAGCTTACAAACCTGAGAGAAATCCCCTAAGAAGGGAACGAGGTTCCTTCCCAAGACAGAGATAGGAACATAGAGATGACCTCCTCCATTCAGAGAGTTGAGAAGAACTCTAGATGATTATCCAGTGGGAAAGGCGATCTGTTGAGTTAGACATTCCTGTGGTTGAGCACAAGGTGAACGTGTGAAATCCCAAAGTGTTGGGTGCATCATCATGTGAGCATAAATGAAGATGATGTATTAGCCTCCTCTGAGAAATCAGAGTTGACAAGAAGAATATAGATGGTTCTCCTATATGAGGTAGTGGGAAAGAAGATCTGTAGAGTGGACGTGCCTGTGGACGAGCACATGTGAACGCGTGAAGATCTGGTTCTTCTATGTAATGCAATGAACCAAAGATATGACATCCATGTGGATGTGCCCCTAGTGGATGAGCACTAGTGGGTGTATCAAATCCTTTGCTATATATTGTTCAAGAGTCAGACCTACCTGTAACCCTAATTGTTATGTAAAGGGTACAGGTCGGTCCCACCTTAATGTGATTAATAATAAATGTAAAATATAATTAATTTGATCAATGTTAATTATAATAATCATAATAATAATAATAATAATAATAATAATAATAATAATAATAATAATAATAATAATGAATTATAATGTGACTTAGAGAGGTTGGCCCTGTTGAGCCAATAGACACTTCTTTTGATAGGACAATTCTAATATAAGTAAAGGAAGATTCCCCATTGTGGAATCATATCTTTCTTGTGAGTTTGAAAATTTCAGCAAGTACATTTCTTTGGGAAAAGGTGCGCACCTCTCTTGGGTGCTAGAGTTCTAGGGTTTGAGNCATTATATCAAGAATCACAAGATTGTCAACCTGATGTAAACTCAATAAAAGCAATCAAGCAGAGGAACTGAAAGTCGTGATGAAGAATAGTGTATGGAATACTTATGAATGAAAGCATTGCGATATCCAAAACTAGAGGTTCTCCCAGATAGAGGGAGAAGACTATGATGCTTACTTGTTCCAGTAAAACAGACTTATCTCTACATGAGTCATGATATCATCTGCAACATTCATAAATTGGAGTTCTACATTAGATGAATACAAAGAATGTTCTCCAGAGAAATTGAATAAAGAGCGTATGAAGAGCAATCTCAAGACTTTGAGGCATACTAGAAAGAGACCCTTGTATGCAGATAGAAGAATATAAATTGGTGGAGAACCTCCAGTTCACAGTAGAAGTGTGGTGAATATTTCCTATAACATCAAGATGATTACTCAGTAGATCAGATCTCATGATGACAGAAGAAGTTCCACATGGATATGTTCAAGTTTTCCAACAATAATATACTCTCTTGTTCAGAGCTACATGAAGCCTTCATAGTGTTCTAGACTAAAGTACATTTGAAATCAAGCATTAAATTATCCATGATGAAGTCCATAAAGGAGAAAGTGGTTCTCCAATACATATATCCACAGATGAGCAGATAAGCAGACATTTTGGTAGAGCTTCTATCCAAGATGAAAGAGTTTGCGTACTCAAACTGGAGCTCATGGAGATGACTTCCTTATTGAAAAAGAAAGAAATGACTCCCAGGTTGGGAGGGAACACTGAAAATATTATTGAGGACATTCATTTTCAAGATTGAAAAATAGTCCATCTTGGACAGAAGCTTTCCTGTTCGGAAAGTGGATTGAGAGTTCTGAAGGACATCAATTTCCCATTGTGGTTAACATGGGAAATGGTCCAGATTGCTGATGTATCATAGACAACGACTTCCCATTGTGGTTAACATGGAGAGTGGTCTAGGGAAATCTTTCTTCTTGAGGGTTACTCAAAAAGACTGGCCCACCTCATCGGACAACGATTTCTCATTGTGGTTAACATGAGGAATGGTCTATTTTGAAGGTTGATACAGGACAGTCTTTTCCTCTTGTGGTTAATAGAGGAANGTCCAGAAAGGAGAAAGTGGTTCTCCAATACATATCTCCACAGATGAGCAGATAAGCAGACATTTTGGTAAAGCTTCTATCCAAGATGAAAGAGTTTGCGTAGTCAAGCTGGAGCTCGTGGAGACGACTTCGTTATTGAAAAAGGAAGAAATGACTCCTAGGTTGGGAGGGAGCACTGAAAATATTATTGAGGACATTCATTTTCAAGATTGAAAAATAGTCCATCTTGGACATATGCTTTCTTGTTCGGAAAGTGGATTGAGATTCCTGACGGACAACGATTTCCCATTGTGGTTAACATGGGAAATGGTCCAGATTGCTGATGTATCATAGATAATGACTTCCCATTGTGTTTAACATGGGGAGTGGTCTAGGGCAGTCTCTCTTCTTGAGGGTTACTAAAGAAGACTGGCCTGCCTTGCCAGACAACGATTTCTCATTGTGGTTAACGTGAGGAATGGTCTGTTTTGGAGGTTGATACAGGACAGTCTTTTCCTCTTGTGGTTAATAGAGGAAATGGTTCGGACAATCATTCCTTAGGGTTTATACATTCTCTCCAGGGTGCACTTTGATTAGTGTAGGAGGAATGGCCTAGGGTGGGGAATGGTCCAGGCTCAGCAATCAGGAACCGACATTCCTTAGGGCTTATACATTCTCTCCAGGGTGCACTTTGATTAGTGTAGGAGGAATGACCCAGGGTGGGGAATGGTCCAGGCTCAACATTCCTTAGGGTTTATACATTCTCTCTAGGGTGCACTTTGATTAGTGTAGGAGGAATGGCCCAGAGTGAGGAATGGTCCAGGCTCAGAAATCAGAAACAATCATTCTTCCTTGTTTGAGAAGAATAGGGCAGATAACCCATTGTTGATGTTCTACACTGAGGGCAAATATTCTTTCAGATCTCACAGATGTGAGTGAAAGATTGGCCCAGATGATTCAGTTTATATCATAACATTGTTTCTGTGTAGGTTGCTATCAGATGTTTGTTATGAAGATTGTATGACAGTAGATGTATACTACTGTGGTGGATATGTTCCACTGTTCGTAACTATACATTGTTGATCAAGTACTTGTGTGTTACTTGGTGTGGTAGTGTACCACTGGATTGTAGTTATGTACTACTATGGATAGACACNAGAATAGAAGACTCCGGGAAGCAAGAGAAACCCTAATGAGTTGGCTAATAACCCTAGAAGACTTGTCGGCTCAAGAAGATAATATGTATTAGGTTATTAGCTTCCAAGAGAAGAATTCGGCCAGAAGAATTAATATACACTGAACAGACAGGTACCCAGAAGGATAATTCGACCCTAGTAAGTCTGCCAGAACCACTATAAATATAGGGCACCAGTCTCTCATTTGACACATCTCAACAGTTGCAGAAAGCCAGTTCTGTGCAATGAAGTTGCAGTCTTGTGCATAGGTTTGGAGGAGAGCTGGTGGTGCAACTGGTGTAGCTAGCAATTACGTTTTGGCTTGGACTATCTCTTGGCTAGGGTTTGGAACATCTGATCAGCCTATGTTGATGCGCTATCCTTGGGGAAAGGTGCGGTACCCTGTGTATGACTATCTAGCCTAGGGTTTGCGTCTAGAATGATTCTCTATCAAGGTTAAGGTGCTCGGAGGGTGGCTTCGGCCTATGGTTGGGTGACAAGGGTATTGTCAATGGTAAAATGAGCACACATCCTTCATATTCTAACACCACATGCTTGGTACGAGAAAATGGATGGATTTCTGATGAGTTTGGGATTCAAAAAAAGTGCAGCCTATCCAAACTTATATTATCACATTAATTGGAATGAGTGTCTGATTTTGGTCTTATATGTGGATGATCTTTTCATCACTGGTTCAGAGAGACTCATTTTTGAATGCAATTAAGCATTAACTGCCAAATTTGAAATGAAGGATTTAGGACTAATGCATTATTTCTTGGGACTAGAAGTATGGAAAAGATCATATGAGAATTTTCCAAGTCAAGGAAAATATACTATGGATATAATGAAAAGGTTCAAAATGACAAATTGTAAATCCATGCCTACTCTAATGGTAATGGATTTAAAGAAGATGAGTGACACTGATTCAGGATATGTAGATCCACATTTATATCGACAACT
>JZKD02S2341590.1:0-31627 GCA_000966675.3 Picea glauca
AGAGGCAAGGCACATATTTCAATGAGTTACTTATCCATTTGAAGATTAAGTTAGTACCCTTTATCAAAATTTTCAAATTATCAAACAACCAAGAGTCAGAGCGCATGCATATATGCAGTTGTACTACGTTCTTGGACACTTGTAAATGCATATTTCAAACCAATTTTTAGTCCAAATATAAGGTGCATTTAATAAGGAGAACACATTAGTGGTAAAGCTGCATTGATGGAGAAGTTGTGCCTTGTTATTAACGTTATAATGGGTGCACATCACTAGCAAAAGTGTAACAACAATAAAGCAACAATGCATATTACCTATTTAGCAACTAGGTGGTGCATGCATTAGGAGGTTGGTTGCACTTGTATTTCAAGTTATCATGTTGGTTGCACTTGCTAGGAAGGTATGGAAGAATTGAAGGAAAACTAAGTCCTTAGTTACATGTCCATGTTCGGCAGGCATGAACAAATAGTTATGCTATATGCATTATTGTAGTTTGAACATAGATTTTCCAAGGTTTTATCAAATACTATGAGAAATATTATTTTAAGGCTTGCAAGAATAATCTTCAAATGAGAGTAAGATTCTCAAGTGAATATCTCTTTAAAAGATCTCTCCATTCAGTTTAGTGAAAGAATGGGAAAATAAAATACTTTAATATATGATATGTCATGAGTTATGGAAAACATTGGAATATAACATAGTTGTAAATTTATTGTAGTGTAACTTTTAATTATCAGTTCTTGTTGTAGTATTCATTTGTAGTTGACTTTTTATCAAGTTGGTTTTTGACTATTTATTTTTTCCAAATCTCTAATGTTTGAGATGGAAAACTCAAAATTTTATTTTTTATATAATAAAAAAAACATATTCTTTGTAATTTCATTGGAGAATAGATTTGAAGTCTTATTGCAGGCTTCGCTCTTCCCAATGTTTTATTTTTTCAAAGGTCTTATTGACAAGATGCAATGAAATTTTTTCATTTCCATTATACTCTAAGTTTTAAATTTATTGTCTTATGGTATCATTGTCAATGTATTAACACTTCTTCTTTAAATAACTCTGCACCTTATACTTATTATATTTCTACCTAAAGGATGACTTCCTCATTGCACAAGCTGGATGATTTAACAAAGCTTAACCTCCTCACCCCAATAATTCATTTCTTTGATAAAGATTTTCTGCTTTGAGAAATCTTAACCTCCTCACCCCACTAATTCGTTGATTTGATAAAGATTTATTGCTTTGACAAAGCTTTATGAATAGGGAATATCAGTGTACTATATTAAGTACATAGTACATATAAATTAAAATAATGCACCTACAATATGAAATTAAAGTCGGGAAAAACAATATAAAATTAAAACTCATATTGTCCTTATTTTATGTGGTGTTGAGATGAGGAAGAGGATCATCGGTGTCACTTGTAGAGTTGGGGAAGAGGATCATTGTTGTCAATGGAAATCCTGAACTTTACAAATCTTGAACTTGAAATTGAGTTCCACTATTGTTCATTAATAATATTGCTCGTTTTCATTCACATTTATTCTTATTTTCATTTTTGTTTATTGTTTGCAAGTGGAAAACTGTACTATTTCCAAGTAGAAAATTGTTGTTAAAATATTAATAGATTGGTTTCTTCACATCACAAGAAATTTGAAGTTCTTATAGCTTCCTTTGAAAAGAATAACATCAATACAATTTCAACATGAATAAATGCATCGTATACTATGAGTCTATCTATCTTAAAATAGTAATGGTATTTCGTTTGGAACACTAATAGTTAGGAGGTAAAACACATCATTGCCACCCACCATTGAGATCTTGAATTGCACTTATCCTTGCTACATCTATATTTAGTTGATATTTTCACCACTTTCACACTTTCACAATGAGCATAGAATCAAAGAATTTAACTAAGTATACATAGTATTAGAAGAATAATTAAAAAGTATTTTTTCCCATGAGCTTAGCATTCCCAAACATATGTGTACATTGGACATGCCTACATGTTTCCTCTACCTCAGTAAGCTAGGTTCAAATCATCTCCTCATAGAAGATAGGCAATGTGTCTAATAAGAATGAGTGGGTTATAGATTATGGTGTGACTGGTTTCACTACCTAGCACACTCGGTATGGATGCTTGGATTCACTAATTCCTTCCAGTCAGGTCAGGGTTAGAAAAAGATGGGATTTTCAAAAACTACCAGTTCAGAAATAGGGAGCTTTCAACTTGAACTTATTGGCTCAAAATATCTTAAGATCCTCTCCCTTAGTTGAGGGTTCTAGAAGATCAACCCAAAACACCAACCATCAGGTGTTCAGCATCAATTTGGCATCCATATATTCGGTTGGTCCATGCTATGATATCTATCATAGGTGGTTTTTACCTTGACTCTTATTTCACACTACTAACGCCATCCTTCCGCTATCGAGCGGGGTGATCGTTTCAAAGAAGGGAACCTTAGGACATAGTGGTTTTGATCTTAAAAATTGTTTTACGGTCTTTGAGTCAACCTCAAAAGGATAAATCCCCCTGCATTTTTAAAGAGGCGGTACTCTTCTATTTGAAATAGCATACAAGAACAAAATAAAATGTCTGAGAAGGACCGAGATTATTTTGAAATAAATATTCAAATACAAAGAATACTTGATAAAGGACCAAGTATCTTATAAAAGTAAATATTTACAATATGTTACATGATCATACACCAAAAGAGTTTGCAGTAACATAAAATTAAATTTCCATCACAACATTCATCATAGTAGAGAACAATATTCAAAGAAAGGGAAAAGAAAGTATGTACCGCAAATAGAAGGGAACTTTAAAATCAAAGTCTGAGATAGACATCCATTGGAAATCTCATGCTTAAAATCAAAGTCTGAGATAAGAATAATTTTATGTATCAAATTAGTTCTCTAGGAACCTCAAAAGTAATATGTGTCTTTAAATAAAAGAGTATTGTATTGAAATATAAATAAAATGTTGTGTTTGTCCTTAAAATAGGATTGGGACGGGGCTCTCGTGGACCATGAAATGAAAAGACCTAGAAGATACAAGAAAAATAGTCAAGGTTCATCCCTGCGTTTCACAGATTACTAGGAAACCAAAGGAATATGACAAATGACTATAGAATAAAGATAAAAAAGACATGAATAGGGTTGCTACTTGACTCAATGTGATGGAAATTATTCTAACCCTTTACTTTTTTGTTGATGTCTCTTTTGTATACGGTTTTTGTGTTGGAGGTGGAATAATTGTTGTAATTGCTTATTCTTGATCTATTTCAATGATCTTTGGTTGCCTCATAAAACTGTACAATATTTGAAGGTGCAACCCCATGGAAATCAATTTTTGATTTCCATTTCTCAAACATTTTCTTGTTTTTTCTTGTTTACTTTTTCACTTAACAACTTTTTAGAATTTCTATTGTAGGTTGTGTGGTAAAGTGTTACAGATTCCTCTTCAAATATTTTTTGTTCTTGAGCAACCATAGATTTGAAAATTTCTTGGGTTTCCAACAGTCGTTGTTCTGACCGGCTTGGTTCTTCGATAATTTCAAGTATTTCTTCCCCTGTTTTATGGGTCTCTTTTTTTCGTTTAGCAAAGGTATGTATAACATGGTATTTTTCAAGATTTTTCTTTGTTGGGTCCTTGTCACCGCCATCATCCGAGTTTCCGAAAAGTGTTTTCCTTGTTTCCAAACAACTAATCCTTGGTTTTGTTCTTGCTGGGGTACCTCTTTGAGACACAGCTGGAGAATTGGGGTTTTTATTTGTTGCTTCTCTTCTTTGTTATCAATAGCACTCATAAGTGCTGGATAATTCTTCCATATCATTAAGAGATTCATTTTCTAAGATCTCGGGGAGATTCAAATTATCTCCTCTTCCTTCTTTAAATCGCTCAATCTTAGTAAAATAAGAGGAATATCTGACTAGGGACATATGTGCAGTAAATAAATCATTAGGGTTGAAACCCTCAACACATTTTGCTTCATTCAGGCCGAGTTGGTCAATTGACCTACATGTTCATCCAAATGGGAAATTTGTTTTACAACAACTTCTCTAATTTTCCAAGGATACGGGATGAATTGTTTTTTTCTTTTCTCATTAAAGAAATGATCATAGGCCTTGTATTGCTTGCAAACCTTTATAACAAAGCATTTTTTTTATACATAGAAAGGAAGGAGAAAGGGTTTCTATTCGAAACCAAATAACCTTATGATACTGAAATATTCAATGATTTTAACAATTCCTTTCTTTGAGAGAAAGGTGGCAGCTTCGAGTGACAATGTTGATGTTTTAGGGTCGAAGATTAATTTTTTTAAATTCAGAGATAAAATTATTGTGGACTGGGTAAAAATAAAATTGAACTTTGTGCCTCTATAAGGTTGGATACCAAGCAAAAATTGGTTCCACCTTAAATTCAACACTTCTTTCCCTCAACAAGTCCTTGAAAACATGGTAGTAGGCTATGGCGAAATTCAGATAAGATGTCATGTAGAATTTTTGGGTCCTCTTTAGACCGCCTAGTTGAAATGAGATTTCATTGGAAATAATGCAACCCCAATCAATGAGGGTGTCTTCATGCACAACGAAATGGAGGTTATAAATGATATTTCTTGGCATAGAGGTCATGGATTCCAAACTAATTATATGAGAAAATAACCAGGAAATTTTTTTATATGGATACTTTAAGGAACTTACCTAAATCTTAGAAGCACTGGTATTAGTTTTTGGGTCAACCAAATATTTCTTAAGGATCTTTTCTCCTCCTCTGTGTTCTTAGAGGAATTCGTTGGCTTCTTCACATTTAACTGCATGGTGGGATTTATGAGTCATAGCATTCTTATGAACACTAAAGTAGATAAGGAGATAGGTTGTTTCCCTTGAAGATGAATTATTCTCCTCTCTGAATCAAATTTATTTGTGCACCACAGAACTAGCTCTTTGAAATATGTCACCTCCAGAACACAACCAGCCAGAGCTATGTCCGAGTTCTAGACCTGGTTTTTCTTCTTCTTGGGGGGAGGGAGGGCCTTGTAGTACTTGTAAGCTCATGACCACTGGAACTCTTGGTCTTCATGTCCGAGAGTATTTATCATATCTCCACTATACAACTATTTTCTCCTACTTGAAATTATTTACATTGTTTTTTATTCTTACCAATAGGAAGTGTTATTGTCGATATAACATTTTACAGCTTGGAATATTAGTCCTTTATTTAATTTACCATGTGCTACCTTGATGATTAATCATTGTAGCTCTTATTTCAAATTTGTCAGCCTGGACAACTAAAATTTTAATTTATTACAAGGTTTACAAAATCTTTGTCATTTTTAATAATGCCATTATGACCACACAAGTGGTGGATAATGTGGTGGGGGAAATAAATGTGATCGGGAAATGGTGATGTGATGTTGTGGAAGATGGAAAATGGTTAAGTATGGAAGTGTGAAAAGAGGAATGGAAAGTGCAATATGGTTAATGCGAAATTGCGAGATGCGAGACACAAGACATGGGGAGTGGAAAAAGTGAAAAGGTAGTGGCTCCTACATCTGCAATAAGAAAATTGGCTAAGTATGGGAAAATTTCGTTATGCATTTCGGGAAAGTGAGAGGGTCATTCTGTAGAATACGATACTGCAGGTTACAGGACACAAGCATGGGAAAAAGGTAAGTAGGATAGATGAGTGTCCCGCATCCACATTCTCATAAAATAGCTCAGTATGAGGGACATGGAGATAGATGGGTCATTTATGAGTGTTGTGTGACTATGGGACATGGGACATAGGGAGTTATGGGATAGGAATATGTTGGTCTCCCACAAAGGAACTCTCGCATCGCTTAAAAAATGACAAAGTGTTGGAATTTTGAAAGAAGAAAAATGACTAATTATAGATACACGGGCTTGCGAGTCTGCAGACCCGGGAATTTGATAGTAGTGTGATCCACAACCCGCATTTGAAAGGAGAAAACAAATAGGTAAGGAATATCTAAGGAGCAAATAAAAACAAGGGGAAAATACTAAGGATGGGTATGTATGTACTAACATTGATCAACGAATGTGGATCAAAAAGGGGTATGTGCTTCGTGGGTATTAGTGAGACTTTTCTTCAAATTTTAGATCCTAAATTTACTCTAATGCGATCATTTTTGTACAAACTTGTAGTTTAGTTATGCACGATCTGGTTACTGAAAAAATTGCATACTTAATGTGTTTCTTCCTCATTGTGCCTTGAAATTTCTATCATTGATTATCGCTTCATACAAATTCAAGTAAAAAATGAGATATTGCTTGCAAGATGGGAGTAGAACACTAAAAAAATGATATATCAGAACTGTACTTCATACACTTTCATCTTTTATTTTGAGAAGTGGTATTTGATAAAAAAATGTCATACATTGTGATATTATAAAAATAGCTAACATATTTTATAAATTATTTTGTACATCGAAGTTAACCACCAACTACCTACCCTAATATCTTTTTGATGCACCAATAGAGGGATAAAAGGATTCCCATGTTGATTTCCCATGGATGGATAAAAGGAATTTGAATGATGGTTTGTCATGTTGTTAGTTATCCTAGAATTGGTCCCAAGAGAGAACTCAAATTTGCACTTGAGTATTTCTTGGATGGCAAGAGTTCTAAAGAGGATTTGCAGAAAGTTGCCAAGGATATAAGAGTATACATCCTAGAAGTATATGATCAATGCTAGTTTGAAATACATTCCAAGAAACAACTTTTCCTATTGTGATCTAGTTCTTGATATAACCACCATAGTCAAAGTTGTAACTTCTAGATATGGATGCATTGGTGGTGAGATTGGTTTAGACATATATTTCTCTATTTCTCCTGGAAATTTTAAGCAACCTACTATGGACATGACCAAGTGATTTGACACCAACTAGTATTTTTAGTATTAAAGTCATAGTGAATCTATTTTTACTTGTTTTTATTGATGTGTTGTAGATGGATTTAAAATTGTTTCCATTTCTAATGTGATCTATTTAGTTTTTCCAACAACTACATTTTTCCTGAGTTGGAACCAGATGTTAAGTTTACCTACACATCCCATAGGGTTTCGGATGGGTATAAGGAGGCTAAAGAGGAGAAAAACGTTTTCCTCTACTACCTCTTTTTCTTCCCTTCAAGGAAAGAAAAAAGAGATAGAATGAAAGCTAATCCACAACTATCTTGAATATTGTTATGATTGTGTCGAAGACAAGGTATTCTCTGTCCTAACATAATTTCCATTGTATCTTGGGAAACCATGGGGTGTAGGTAATCATTATGTGAAATTCGCCTCACACCTACCTCCAAGTTGGAACCAAGCCTTCAAAACTGCAACCTATTGTTGTTTTCTTACAACATTAATGGATGTTGACTCTTTTCATCCTTAGGACAAAGTAAATATTTACATTGAAGCCACATTTTTAATTGAGATTTTCTCTTTATGAAAATTATATGGCGTACCTTTCTATGCTACATGTTGACTTTGAGACTATCCCAATTGTCATTGGACTTGTGTCATACTTGTTGTTATCAAAGCCAGAAAAATGTGTATTAAGGACATTTGATCTCCTTTGATTGATGGATGAAATTCTTCTTATATACAAGTAAAAATTTCTGAAGAAAGGTTCATATATGATTATATGTTTTTAGAAGTTGAATAATATTATTAACTTTTTAAATTGAAAGGCAAATATTGTTATATTGGCATTGACGAGGTTGTCTTTATTATTGGTATGATTAAGGGAAGTGATGTTGTATATAAAGTAACCTTGGTTAGCGTGGGTCCATTTGGGTAAACCCTTCCTTATAATGGACCTCCTTGAACAAGAACTAGGGGCCTTTTCCAAGGAATACTCTTACCTTGAAGAGTAGTGCAACGATACCAAACTAGAAGTGGAAACTTATTTTTTCAATGTACCAGTTGAGACCTAGAAGTAGGTTGTATCTATAGCATCTTCTCTTCCTTATTTCATATAGCATGCTTATGCTTTGAATATCAGTTTGTGGAATTGTTGATTTCTAGATTTAAATATTTAAATATAGTACTTTGTCTTGTTAATTTCATAATGTTGATAGGACTGAAGATTATCTCTAGTATCATTTTTTATATTGTCTATGGAATAAATACCTTAAATATAATCAAGGAGGTTGGCTTCCCTGATGACAAATACCTCCTTTTTGGATTCATTGATGGACAAAACATATGGGAAAATGATTTGTCTAGACTCTATATCATTGACCAATTTTAGATGATCTTGAGAAAACAATTGTGAGGGGTATGTAGCCACATTGTTAAAAAATTTCTTAAGCATTTAAATGTATTCAATATTCTTTAAATTTTAACAATTATAACAATAAATGCATGCATAAAGATCACTGAAATAAAGGCATCCACAGTATACGGAAGATGTATCCCAGAAAACCCTCTTGGGGGAGAAAACCCAACAAAGCTTCTTCAATTAGATTCGTCAACAAGTACAATGTCTCTCTCAACAGAGATCTCACCAAACAGAAGATAATTAGAAGATAGACCAGAAACCCTAACCAGAATGGGGTAGCGCACCACTAGACCAAGATAAGCCTCTAAGAGATAACCAAAACCCTTCACCAAAACACCCTTACTATGTAGTTGTGTCTCCTCCTCAGAATTTCACACTTTTCCTTGAGAGAGAATTTATTTTGTGTGTGTTCTCCAAATGAGGTGCCTATCCTCTTATAAATACAAGTTGAGTCACCCTTTAATTAGTTCATGGCCGACTTGTACACTTTACACTTTCTAATTTACATTTGAGTTTTACAAAGGCACAATAGAGCCGACTTTTATAATATTATTCTTTAGGGTTTTGACTTAGTCTAAGACAATATAGATACAATAAGAATATCTTTTGAAGCTACTCAAACTTCAACACTCCCTCTTAGCAAAGAAGGTATTCTTCTAACATGATCGTCACGACTTCTTCTGCACTTCTATACACTTAACCATTGACTTGTTGACTTTCCACGAATCTCTATTGAATAATTTTTGTAACCACGTCATGCATCCAGGGTCTCATCATCCTTCCAATATTTATTTCATCACGGGGCTTCAACTTGACAACTCACACAAAATCTAGCATCTAGTTCACAAAGAACTAGTAACTCGCTAGCTCACACAAAATATAGTATCTAGTTCATAAAGAACCAATAACTCACCAACTCACATAGAATCTAGAATCTAGTTCATAAAGAACTAGTAACTCGCCAACTCACACAAAATCTGGAATCTAGTTCATAAAGAACTAGTAACTCGCCAGCTCGCACAAAATATGGCATCTAGTTCATAAATAACTAGTAACTCACCAACTCACATAGAATCTAGCATCTAGTTCATAAAGAACTAGTAACCTCTAGTTGGCACACCAATAAATCATTCCATAGTAACCAAGCATCTAGTCACAAGGATTAGGCGATGTAGTGCACAAAAACTACCCATCTAGACCAAGGATAAGAAACACCTCCAACCCCAAAGGTTGCCCCTCCAGCTTAAAAATCTGGGAAACTCTCCAACACCGAAGGCTCGGCTTATGCTGACCTTGTGTGAGGTCATGTTGATTGGTGCCACAGTCGGTAATGTGCCCATTAATTAATACCCGCTGCTATTTCCACACGCTAATGTTTCTACCCTAGAATCAAATCTGTAACTCATCACTCCCTCTTACTAGGTAATTCCTTGTGAACCACACCAAGCTTGTCTCTAAAGTACACAAACTTCACTCTTGATAGAGGCTTGGTCAACATGTCTCCTATCTAATCACCTATAGAAACATATTGGAGCTTCACTGCTCCCTTCTACACCATATCTCTGATATAATGGTACATGATCTCGATATGCTTGGTCTTGTCATGAAACACCGGGTTCTATAACAACTTCACACAACCCTGGTTGTCACGCTAGATACAAGTCGCCTCTAACTCGAAATCAAATAAACATCCAAGTAGCTTCTAAAGACACATTTCTTCACTGATGTTTGAGCATGTTGCTATATACTCTTCCTCGGTTGTACTGAGAGCCACACTTGTATTCTTCCTTCTAAACCATGATATCATAGTTGATCCCAAACTGAAGCAACATCCAGATGTACTCTTCTGGTCTAGAACACTACTTTCTCAATTTGAATCAGTAAATCCTTTCAGGATTATCTCATGATTTGAAAAATATCTGAATCCATATTCAACTGTACCTCTCAGGTACCTCAACACATTCTTTTTCGCAACCAAGTGAACACATCTTTGTTCAACCATATACTAACTCAAAGTGTTTACCACAAAGCATATATATGGTTTGGTGTTTGTTAAATACATCAACGAACCAATCATCTTCATGTACATGGAAACATCCACTATCTCTAAAGAAGCATCACTCAATAACTTCAAGTTCATCACCATTGGTGTGGGCATGGATTTACAATCCATCATATCAAATCTCTTCAGGATTTCTACCACATATTTTCCTTGGCATAGAAAAATCTCATCTGGTTTCTACCACACCTCTAGACCCAAAAATTAATGCATCATACCCAGGCCTTTCATTTCAAACTCAAATGAAAGCTTTATTTTGCATTATGTGATGATATTATCATCCCATGTTAGAAACAAGTCATCCACATATAACAGTAATATCGTTGGTCCACTATCCTCAAACTTGTAGTAAATATTAGGATCTGATTTACTCTTGGTAAAGCCTAAGATCATCATAAAGTTGTCAATTCTACCGTACCATGCCCTGGGTGCTTGCTTTAATCCCTACAAGGTTTTCTTCAATCTACACATATGTGTCTGATTTTCATGTGTCTCGAAACCTTGTGGTTTCTCCACATACACTTCCTCTTCTATTACACTGTTTAGAAAAAAATTCTTGACGCCCATCTGAAATACCTCCCACTTCCTTAATGCAACTAATGCAAGTATAACTCTAATTGAAGTGTATCTCTCCATAGGAGAAAATGTCTCCTCATAATATATTCCTTCTTTCTAGGAGAAACCACGTGCCACGAACCTTGCCTTGTACTTCTCGGCATTTCCATATGTTAAATGCTTTGTCTTGTAAATCCACTTGGAGCTTACCACTGTCTTCTCTTTTGGTTTCAGAACCACATCCAAAACATCATTATTTACAATGGACTGGTATTCTTCAATTATGGCATCCTTCCATTATTTCTTCTTTCCAGCCTCTTCATAATTGGTAAGCTCAACATCAATAATGTCACTTGGCAATGCCACCTAACTAGAGTATGGTCGCGGTCTCTTTCTTTATCTGAAGAATAAATCTAGAGAACCATACTTCTCTACATCCTGAATAATTTCTTGAGCCCAATTTGTTCTTCTCTTCTTAGTATTCATCTCTCGAGATGAATCTACAAGTCTATGTGGTTCTTCCATATCATGATCTTCTAGTACAACATCATCGACTGCATATGTATCTGCAACTCTGGGAGCTTCAAGTTCCTCTTCATGGACCTCATTTGAATGATTCTGTATCAATCTACTAAATGTTGTATCCTCATCGAAGGTGACATATCTACTAGTTTCAATCTATCAGTGAGCAGGGATGTAGACTTCGTATGCCTTCGATGTCTCACTATATCCAACAAATATACTCTTCTTTCCTCAAGGGTCCAACTTCTATCTCTTATCCTTGGGAACATGCACATATACAGGACAACCAAATATCGTTAAATGACTAACCTCTAGATTTTCACCTGCAAACATTTATTCTGGTGTCTTTTTCCCAAGTACACGGTGGGGACTTATATTATGCACATATACATCGGTTTTAATTGCTTATGCCCACATATGAAATGGTAAGTCTTGATCATGAATCGTGGCCTTCAATGCTTCCATGATTGTTCGGTTCTTTCTTTCTTCCACACCATTCTACTGAGGATTTTAAGGAGTAGAGAGCTCCCTCTTAATCCCAAATTCCTTGCAAAATGCCTTGAATTCATCTGATGTGGCTTCTCATCCATTATCTTATCTCAAAATATTTATCTTCTTTTCTATAATGTTTTCAACAAGTGCTTTGAATTCTTTGAACTTGTTTAATACTCCACTTTTATCTTCCAAAAAGTAAATCCAAGTTTTACGTGAGAAATCATCAATAAATGAAACATAATATACATACCCACTAAGTGAAGTGGTTGATATTGGTCCACACGCATCTGAATGTATGATGTCCAAGGATCATTTGGCTTTGCTATCACTTCTTGGAAATGGTTTCTTCATGTACTTTCCTTCTGTGCATCCCTTGCATATGCCTTCATGATTCTCTTGGATTTCTGGAAAACCTGTCACCATCTTGCTCACGATCGATAGTGCTTTGTAATGTATGTGAGCAAATATTCTATGTCATAGCTCACTTGGAGTATTTGTACTATGTACTAATGTTGAATCTGAATGTCTCTTTAATTTGTATAGACCTCCTTCTTTAGCACCAATCACCACAACATCATCAATAGACTTTCCTCTTGGCCACATGAGAAATTCACCATCAATGAAAGCAAATCTAAATCCTTTCTCATCCAATGCTGAGATAGAAAGGAGATTTGTCTTCAAACTAGGTACATACAAAACATCCTTCATCTTAGTAGGTTTTTTGGAATCCAATATATAAGATGCTTCTCCTACTCCTTTAATGGGATATTGATAGTCATCATCGAGCTTCACCTTGTGAGTTGAATCTTTCTGAACTAATTCTAAGAAATAATCCTTGTAACCTATCATATGCTTAGAAGAACCATTATCAATAAGCCATGTGTCACTTCTGTGAGTGATTGTTCCTATAAGAGTTGATATCAATACATATTCTTCACTTCAGTCATCTTCTTGGGTTCTATCTTGATCATGTTCATCATCTTTTGTGGCATGAGCATGATGTCTTTTATACTTTCCTTTTCTGAATTGACCTTTTGAGTGGGGACTGTTTATTGCAATGTTCCTCATCTTCTGGAAGATGTAGCGTCTGTAATTTGAGTAATCCTTTTTAAATTTTTATGTCTTTTGTAACCCATGAGGCTTTTTGTGTGAGTGAACCTCTTTCTTTCTCTTTCCTTTTCCTACATGTGCTGCTAGAGATTGATTTTCCTCATCTCCTAGTTTCTCTTCTATTGTTGTCAATCTAGATTCTTCCTTAGTGAAATCCTCCTAGAGTCTGTTAAATTTTTTTATCTTTCTTCTTGAATAGATTCCTTGAATGAATGATTCCCAATATATTGGGAGACCATTCAATGTAGGCATTACCAATTCAACTTCTTCGATTGTGTCTCCAATGTCTTTAATTTGTTCTTTAATTTGAGACACCCTTGTTCACTCTTGAGTTATGTTCTCAACGTCATCTTCGAGTTGATATTCTAATCGGGATAGGGAATCAAACATTTTCTTGGGACTTTTCAATGATGAGACATGATGGATCAAATGATCCTTGATAGAATTAGAAATGATTCTCTTTGCTTTGACAAGATTCTTCTTGTGTTTTTACTTGGACACATCTTGCTCTGGTTCTGGAACTTCTTCTTTAACAAAATATTCTAGATCATTTTATTCTATAATGAGCATCACTCTATACTTCCATTCTCAGAAGTTATCAGCACCCTCAATCTTCTCATCAATCTTAGTGTGTGAAGTCATCTTGACCTGGGATGGAAATAATAAAATAAAAACTTTTCAAAGAAGTTCTTGAACTTACCAGAGAGTGTTTTATGCCAAAGTGAACTGCTCCAACTTCAATCTGCAACTGCCAAGACATCTTGATCTAGGGTTTTTGAGGAAACCCTAATTTTTCAACTCGAGAATTTTGGAATTATGATCCAGAGAATAGATGCACCCTCCTTAGGAAAAATACTTCAAAAATAGGGTGAAATCACCCCTGAGGGTTTTATGTAGAAACCCTAATTTTCATAAACTACAAAAATCTGGTCCAGGGAAAATATGCGCTAGGGTTAGGAGATCTTCCTATGGTCTTGATTTCCCCAGTGATTTCCTCCATATTGTGAATATGGCTTCTTTCAGACCCTCTATGATACCATGTTAAATTTTTTCTTAAGAAGTTAAGTGTATTCAATATTCTTTAACTTTTAATATTTAGAACAATATTTTCATGCATAAAGATCACTAAAAGAAAGACATTCACGGTATACACAAGATTTATCCTAGGAAACCCTCTTGGGGGAGAAAACCCAACAAATCTTCTTCAATATAGATTCGTCAACAAGTACGTTGTCTCTCTTAAGGGAGATATCACCAAACAAATGATAATTAGAAGATAGACCAAAAACCCTAACAAGAATGGGGTAGCACACCACTAAACCAAGATAAACCTCCAAGAGATAACCAAAACCCTTCACCAAAACACCCTTACTTTGTAGCTACGTCTCCTCCTCATACTTTCACACTTTTCATTGAGAGAGAACTTGTCTTGTGTGTGTTCTCCAAATGAGGTGCCTAGCCTCTTATAAATACAAGTTGAGTCACCCTTTAATTAGGTCAAGGCCCACTTGTACACTTTACACTTTATAATTTACATTTGACTTTTACAAAGCCACAATAGGGCCAACTTTTATAATATTATTCTTTAGGGTTTTGACTTGGTATAATACAATATAGATATAATAAGAATATCTTTCGAAGCTACTCAAAATTCAACACATAGTCCATCAGTGTTTCATGTAGTACAAATGTACTCTAAAACTAGTCATATGCCTTAATAGCTCAATTTTTTGAATTTCACATATGATGATTGCTAATATTCTGCATACAAGCTAGTTGTCTATACTTATTTCTCCCTCATGCATACAACAATTTATTTGGTTAATGAAATAAATCCCAATGATGAACTTAGTTCATGGCTTGCATTTGTTACACAAAATATCAATGAAGCAGTTAATGCTCTAGCTAAATCATTGGTTTGTCAAAAGGATGAGGTAAAGTCTTTGGTGCATATTTGTTATATATGATGCAATTTAAAGTGGAAATACCAACATATTTTTTTATCCTAAACTGATAGCATTTTGAGCAGTGATATTTGCATTCATTATTCTCCATAGACCTTCTTTGATTCAAATGCAACATCCATAGTTTCAAGGATGTCCTCCTCTTGAATGAAAAATGAGGTAGTGTAGAAATTTATATGTCCATAGCTTCTTTATGCTCATTCTCTAGTTATTGATTCTCTTTTCCTGGAAATAAATGTTGAATTTAACTAAACATATGGCAATAAATTTCCATGATGTAATGAGTTATAATCAACTTGTAGCAAATAGGCCTCATGAAAGAGAAAGAGTTCATGAAGAATCTCTAGGAGATGTTAATTTAGGAGGAAAAACTTTTAATTCCAATCACGTAAGGGTTGCCATGGACAATAGATGACCAGAGGTTACTATTGAATAAATAATAGCCTCCAAATTTTATATATTTGTATTGATAAACGATCTTTGGGCATCATTTGGAAACTGAATCCTTTGCATTTGTGTTGAAATAATAATGTTTGATAAAGCCCCCTATGAAAGAGACCACTAAGCTATTGGATATGGAGCTACACATTGAAATAAGGGAAGTTGATTGTGTTGAATTTGATCACATTGTAAGGCATAAAAAAAATCATTCTATGAATTTTATTTTAATACCCTTTAAATACAAATATCATTCAATCACCTTCTTATATGGTGAATCAAATGGATTGCAAAAAGACTCAAAACCATGGAACAAGAAATACTAGAATAGGAGAGACTACAAAAGGTATGTATGTTTGTGCTTTTTTGTTGTTGTGTATCTTATTCTGACACCTATAGATTAGGATATTGATGCATTCATTTGGCTAATGATTTCAACATCTAACCAAAGAACAAGATATTAATAGATTGGGAAAAGAGTTGGTTCCACATGCTCAACCCATTCTCTTCTTTGACTTCTCTTTCATTCCTAAAAGGTATGGCTTCTTATAGTACTAAGAAATATGTGTATGTTTTTGTAAAAAATATATATAAACAAGTTGTTCTCTAAGAGTATATTGTGAATATGACTTGAACTGTAATATTCCCAAGTGGATTTACCAGGAAGTCTATGAAATATTGTGTTTCTGATTGTGGTAGTTTGTCAAACAATTTGTTGTTTGTCTTATAGGATTTTTGTTTGGGTTTATTCTCATGGTTCTTTTAGAAAATAAAATATTTATATGAAGACGAAACAATTAAGAAACAATATACAAAGATAATAACATGATGAAATGGCCACAATATTTAAATTTGAATTTTATTTAATATATATGTTGGCCTTGGTACAAGAGATGAACAGATCTGGAATAGATACAAAAGAATAATAGTTGTGGCGGATAGCACCTCCAAGATACAATAGAGAGAAGATATCTAGGTTTATTTAAGCATCCAATAGCTGCATGCAAAATATCTGTTGAACCAATAGTGTTTCCTTCCTTCAAACTACTGAATAACCAAGCATAGTTGCACCCTCCCTAGCTCGTGTGCACCCTAGTATAATGTATCTATTGTTTCTGGCATCCAAAATTCATAATAATGGTTGCAATCTTGTATATATAAAGGATACAAACTCATAGAAGAGATTCTCTGGCTATATGTTGCAGATCTGAACCTACAAAATCAGTATCTCCAATGACCATTGTGCCCTCCTTCAAAAAACTCGCCTGGCGTGGAAAATAAATAGATATAGAATGATAACCCTCCACAATTTATGAGAAAATGTTCCCTGTGGCTAGAAAACACCTATGTGTCAAGATATAATCCAAATCCCAAATCTCCCAACAAAATCTAACTCCTCTCCCTTCAATAGTGTGCCCCAAATCTATAGAAAGCCCTCAAAGATGTGCCCTCCTTCACCAACAATGCAAGAAATGGATCTAAAACTGAATTAGAATGGTGAGGGTGGAATATTTCACCACCTTGGACAATCTTGGATCAAGAATGGAGTAATATTTCACCTCTTTGCTAATCTCTAGGGTTTGTTTATTCAAAAACCTCAAAACATTCAAGCTGTCAGAGCTCAAAGATGCAAGTGAAAATGATCATCAACATAATAAGAGAATATGAGCCCCTATATCTCTTTTATACCCCTTTTCACCTTTTTCCCTTCAAGTGACTTTTAATTTATCTTTAATATTTTCTCATAAAATCAGTTTATTAATTTAATGAACCTTTTTACTTCTAAAAGTGATTAATTCACTTTTATGACTTCTCCAACCACTGAAAGTCACTTTTCATCATCCTATCATGTAGATATTTTTTCCCCAGTTCCAATGAGCTATTACACTAAGGTATTTCTCCAAGAAACAAGATCCAAATAGTACCTTAAGTGTAATTAATTAAAATATGCTTAATAATAACCCAAAATTATGGAAATCGTCAGAATTCCATGGAACCAAAAAACATTTATGCAGAAATGATTCTGATGATGAATAATGGCAAATAAACTGAGTTGGGCCCCATAAAACCCCTCCAAACCTCCTGGGCTCACTGATGACCTAGTCTCACCCCTCTAACTTGACTGACTCAAACTTCTTGAAGTAACTCTAACTGCATAATAAGGGAATATGAAAATGGGAACATTACCGTCCTCCCTTCCTGGATATTGCTTGTCCTCGAGCAATGCCACCTTAACCATATGATCAAAAAGTTGAACTAAACTAAAATTCAGGATGATCCCGGGGTCCCAAACCAATCTGAAAGACATGGAGCACCTACCACCCATAATATTGTCCTACAATGTACTTGCACAAGAGGCCTCATGAATACCACTGATCAATAGAGAAAATAGATACCATAAATACTCAGTCCACCCCTCATAGAATATCCCACCTAAGATACCAATCCAATGATCCATATGTATAAGCTCCTGAAAATAATGGTTGAATCTCCCATCTATACCAGTTTCCCAACTATCAACCCATGAAATCCCAAAAGTAAACTCTTCAAAATCAGAACCGGCTCTCTCATGTCTAACAGTAGCTAAATTGTCAAACAATGTAATCCCAAGATCCCAAACTAAACCCAGGAAGGAGCCACAATGCTACTATTGCACCACTTTGATCACCACTATCGGACCAATGTGTCGAGTCTTCATCCTCCTCTCTAGGAACCCCAAACTAAAATATGTGAAGGGACTGAAACCATTATCCTGAATCATCCTCTGCAAAGGTGTCTCAGTGAATTGTAAGTCTGCAAAACCATTGCCAGCCTCAATCTCGAGTATCAAAAAAGAAGGTATATCCTGCCATATAGAGTAAGTCTCAACTTCCCCTCTATTGTCTTCCAAAAATAAAGTAGATCAATCATTGTCACATCTATGTTGATCATCATCATCATCATCTAAATAAATCTATCACTCAGATGAATTCCCAGATCCCACCACCAAATTTAAAGTCTACTACTCCCAAGGCCTGCTAATTGTTATTGTGCTACACTAATAACTATTGGAATCCAGACAAGCCTCATCTCTAATCTATGTATGCAATCAATTGATGGACACCAGATACTAGGAATCAACTCCATGCATGCTAATTTGTCATCGTCCTACCAAAACACACAAGAAAACTTTCCACCCATACTCCTGATAATATATTCTAACAATTATTGGGGTCTAGACACCTTCTTGTAAAGTATCTATACCATAAGTTATACCTCATTCTCATACAAGTCCCCGGGAATTCCTACCGAAGGTGTATCATGCATCACCCTCATGATCATCTCCTCAAATGTGGCTTCAAGGACTAAATGTCTGTCACCTCTGTTGTAGATAATTTCAATCCTCAATCTATCCATTTCATCTAGTGCATTGACCACATGCCCTAAATAAGAGCTCCATGTCTTGTCTATAATGCCCCATGTCTCATCCAATTGTCTCATGGAATCCTCCCCTGTCACGTTGTATACACTAAGAGCATCTAATAATAGAAACAAAAACCTCTACGACTATAGGAAAATCTAGTAAGTGGTAGGTGTGTTAGTCAATACCAAGGGCATGACCAAAAAATCATAAGGATACCCAAGAATATTCCCATGACCATCCTGTTCACTGACCCAGCCTTGGTGATGTTCCTATCGAAGATCAATTGGCAAGGAATGTACCTCTCTAGGTAAATCATCCCTATGCGTTAAGAGACTATCTTAATAGTCACCTGGGATCCATGCTACTCTCATACCATCGCATGCCTCCAAATGCATCTCCTCACACAGATCATCAACCATACTCCCTCCATAATCATAAACACTATTGTTGTTGAGAGTACGTCCTCCAGATTCCATGTACTGTCGTAAAAGAGAAGATCATCCTCCTCTGGACCAATAGTGCTCCATCAAGTGAGAGTATGACTCTCCTTTGAACTCCATTGTCTCCCACTGTGTACCATTGTACCCCTCTGTATAACATTGTATACCACTACATATTTTTGTATACCACTGCATATCAATTTGTATCCTATAGTTTCCACTGCATCAATCACTATACTAGTGTTAGTTGAACCTGGGTCCCAAATGGATGTGTCCTCATCTGTAATATACCTATCCCCAAATCCTTGGATGCATATACTTCCCTGTTGGCTGATCACAAGGTATTTGGTCAGCTTTCTCAATAGTGATCATGAGTTGGTCCTTCAATGGGATATCCAAAATAAGTGTCTCCTGAAAAACATGTGCGTAATCAAAATCCTCTAGGTCATATCTCTCTACAAACGTCTGCAACCCCTCTATGTCACCATCATCCTCTAGTGACAAAGTTGAAGCATATGAACAAATCTCTACTAAAATGGATGTAGTGGACCTCAATTGTAAGTCTTGAATCTACTCTTTGAAGCCCTTAATGACTTAACCAATATTTAACACTTGTTCCTCCATAGTACCTTCGACTAATATGGGGACTTCTGGAATTGCCTTGTATAGCTTTTGGACTGTTTCTTGGGTTTTCTGCACTATGGCTTCAACTTCGTCCTTCTCCTTTAGGGATTGTTTGACCCTTTCCTCAGCTTTTGTTTTATTCTTTAGTACCTCCTCAACCTGGCCTTCAACTTCCTTCTTTTGTTGCAGTGCAGTGTCATATTGTTGTTGCCACTAGACCCTTTCGTCCATTACTCTAGTGAGCTCTTGCTGCACTTTCTCTACTCTATTTTGAATTTATTGTAGTAGGCCTACTTGCAAATCTTGTAGTCTACGCATCGACAATATCGCTACAACCAAGTTCATATGTCCTAGTGTCTTTACATATTCCTACAACTCAGTCATCGGAAGTTCCAGTGCCTATGTTTCAAGTTGTAGTGTCCTATGCCTAGCTAGTAAATGGGTCAAGACCGAATGCACATTATTTGTTGTCTTCCCTAGAATCATAGATTTTCCATCCTTAGCCCTGTAATCCTTTGTAAATATCGTTGTTTCCAACAGTTGTTGGGGTGCTACCAATTTATCCTACACTTTCTTATGTTGCTCTTCTTGCTTCCATGTTGCTTCCTTCCATATTTCTTCTATGGCATCCCTTACCTAGTATCCAATTATTTCCATATCATCGTTATTTAATATATAGAATGGGGTCTCTTTATGGGCCTTAGTTTTCTTGCGCACCCCTCTTGCTTGTTCTTTCCCCTTGTCCTTCCTTTTTATTCTTTTCTTGAGGAACATTGATGGGCCAGGTATATCACCTACGTCATTAGTCTGATCCTTATCTTGCTCTTTATCTTGTTCCTCATCACCTTTATCTCATTCTTTCTCCTCTTCTAATTGCCCTATCTTTTATGTTGGGCTCTTCCTATCCTCTTCCCAATCATTGGCTATCAAGATCATGTCCTCTGTTGTCAACCTATAACTAGTTTAAAACCGTTGTCATGTTGGATCCTTCTTGGCCTAAACATACATATAGTGCAGGTCAGCTCTAAATCATGTGATATCCTTGTATGTTGCTATAGTTTCTGCTAATGTGTGTGATGTGTGCACAACAAAATAGGTGATATTTTGCAAGTAGACAAAAAATGTGGAATTACTATCATTTTTCCTTATCTTAATTGTTGTGTGCCATAAATTGGCATGCCTCGTAGCCAAGTTGTTTCTACCTAATGTGCACATGCACTAGGAATACACTAGTTATTTCCACCCAACCAGTGTAATCAAGATTATCAACCATGCATAATGGAATTTTGTTCCCTTTTCCTAGGCTTCACTGCAATCCTGTAAGAATAGGTTCACCAAGAAGGTGGCCCAGTTCATCTTGACCCCTTCCACAAACTTCTCTCTAGCTGCAATAACTATATCTTCCACCTCATCTTTGCGACATTTCTGCAGCAGATTGCAGGCCAGTACCTATGTCACAAACCTCACATTTTTATCATTTATGTTCTTTACATCCAGCCCCCGCTTTCCTCTATGTGTCTAGAATTTATCTTTCATTGACCCAGGGAGGGCTCGCTCTCCTGCCTTGTTGAACAACAAGCTTGGCTCCTCACGATCTTTGGGAAATCCTGTAATACATGCAATCAGTGCAGTATCGACTGATATTGGGGATCGAGCCAGAGTGTCCCCCCATGAACAAAACTTATTAACACCTTCACACATGCATTTTTCGTACTCCACCCGAAATGCAGAATCTCTAGCAAGTTTATTATTCTTACCTTCTCCAACACTGATGCCCATTCCTATGGCACTAGAATAATTTCTCCTGTGCCTAGGATGCTCCTAGTGAGAAAATATTGCTCTTTGGCCAACTCAAGTAATTTCTATGCATCAGTGATATCATGGTCCATAAATTTTAGAATGGAAATATTCCCCATCATTTCTCCTCCACTGCTTACCCCTACCAGAATTGGTGCTACCGACAACAGGTACTTCCCATTGGTTCATAATTGTATCGGTGGTGCATCGTCCATCCTCGGTGGTAGGTAGTCTCCATGGAAACTCACTTGTGGTGTCAAAGACAAAGCTTCGACTACTTCCTCTACCTCTGGTGTTTTCTCTGGTCGTCTTGTGTGTTTTCGTGCTGTGACAAATGGTCCTCCAACTTTGGGCAGTGTCATTTCTCTTCTGTGAAAGATTCTTGGACTAGCTCGTCATCTATTCGCGGTTATTTGTAGCTCGGATATAGTATCTTGGCTCTGGTATTCTCAAATTTTCTCTGGTTTTCTCTATTTTCTCCCTCTTTCATGCAACAATGACTTATACTTGATGATTTCCTATTTTTTTTGTGCCTTTGTACCAACTGGACATGTCTCATCTGGCCTTAAATACCTTGTCCAATATGCCACCATGTTTGATGAGTTGTTAAATAAATTCCCCTTTATGACCAAATCCATCGTGTGATGTTTCCCTTGTACTACCAATCCATCATGATTCTCAACAACTTTCATGACCTATCACTCCTAATTTGTAGCCATTGTTTATGTGCTTTAATTCTTTTAACAGTCTTGGCATTGCCAAACTATGAAATGGTTCTTGTTTTTTTATCGATGTGCTTCACAGTCTGTCTCATTTGTGTATTGTCTCCGAAATTGGCGCAATTCTATTCTAATATGTGATAACCATTCCTGCTACACAAATTATTATGCTTCGGTAATCAAGCACTCTTTTTCTTTTTATTATATCTACTTTTTATTTAATTTTCTTCCTTTTTCTACTTTTTATTTGTTTTTCCTTGTTTTCCTTTCTACTATGGTACAACTACTATAATACATGTTTTCTGGTGCATCCCATATTACTGTGTATATTCTCGGCCATCTCTGTAGAGTTTCATTCGAGTTCCATTCACCTTTCCTCCAAAGACTTCTCCATTCAAGGTTTCCAACCGCGCAACACCTATCTCTGCTACCTGCTAAATCACATAGGGTCCTAACCAGTGCATTCTAAACTTTCCTAGATATTGCATAAACTTGTTGCCATATAATAATATCAAATATCCCACTTGGAATTTGTTATACTTAATGTATCGATCATGCTAATCCTTCTCTCTTTCTTTCTAAACATGTTGATGGAAACCTACGACAAACAGGTCTTCTTCAAGATGTACCAATTGTGGTAGTCTCTCCTCTAATGTGTCAAAGTCTGATAGCTTAGTGATCGTTGCAATGCGTGGGCTAGGTAGAATAAACTCCATAGGTATTATAGCTTCTTTCCCATAGACCAAAATGAAAAGTGTCTTCCATGTCAGCTTCTTACTTGTAGTCCTATAACCCCATAATATTGCAGGAACTCTTAAATCCCAATCATCTCTCCCTACATTGCAATTTTTTGTTAGACATTCTCTAAGATCTTGTTAAAATCTTCCATTGTTCCATTGTCCTAAGGACGATATGGGGTATTGTTCTGATGATGAATTTGGAACTCCTCAATCAATGTTGCAATTTTCTTATTCAGAAAGTGTGTGCCCTGGTCACTCAGTAATATGCACAGACATCCAAACCTTGTGACTACATTTTCAAACAAAAACCTTGTAGCAATCTATGTGGTGCAATCTGTAATTGGTGTTGCTTCTACCCATCTTGTCAAATAATTTGTCATAGTGATTATGTACTTGGCCCCTGATCGTCTTTCTTGTGGGTTGATTGGCCCAAGAAATTCTATGGCCCATTTCTCAAATTCTTGCAATGTAACTTGTGGATTCAAAGGCATTTCATCCCTCTTTGATGGCTTTCCCACTTGTTGGCATACATCACATAACTGAAAATAATCCTTTGCATATTTGTGAAGTGTACCCCACCAAATACATGCGCAAAAAGTATTTTTTGTAGTTTCTCTCCCTTCATAATTTCCTCCTGCAATCCCATCATGTGCTTCTTCGAGTATCATCGATCTTTCATGTTCCAACACACAGCGTCTCAATATTTCATTTTCACCTAACTTGTATAGTAATATTTTTTTTTCACTACCATTTGCTTCTTTTGCGCCATTGTCATATTTTATGGAGCCATACCAGTACTTAGAAATTGCACAATGTCTGAGAAGTAATCATCTACCATCCTTAGTGCAAATAATTGTGGATCTAGGAAGCTATCATCTAAATTGCTTGCATCTTCTCCTGAAAATACGAATGATAGATTATTTGGTCCTGCATTTAGCTCCATGGTTTCACTATAACCTCAAATTCATATTCGGAATTGTGTCCAGTGTGTGTATAAATTTGTGTGTCCATTATGTTTCTAGTACTGAACTCCATAAATCCATGCACTTTTCAACATGATTTGTTGGATCACTTTCTCCTATATACTTCTAAGAAATATTTTCTCCCTCGGTTCCAAACCTTATTTTCATTAGTTTGTTTCACTATGACCAGACTTTCATTCCCTCTCGGTGTGCAGCCCACCATCTAGTTGGATTCGCTTTTAGGACAACATCTAGTGATAACAACCTTTGTTGTTCAGGTACCTGCAACTCAAATGTCTTTACAAACATTATTATATTCTTTAATCCATCATACCTAGGTGGATCACATAGTTTTTTTCCAATCCAGCGCAAGGATCAGTTTATATGTGCACATCATCTAGTGGAGACTTCATGCATTCTTTGATGCTAATGTTCTAGACCTTCTTCAAATCTGATGCACATGAACTAATACTTTGCCAACTTGACACACCATCTATTGTAGGATTGGCATAATCATCCATCCACGTCGTCATGTTGTACAAGTTGTCAATGTCATTTCCTCTAGCTGGCCCTATGTATCTCTTTCCTTCTAATGGGTCCAAGGGTGCAGTAACTTTCAAATATCCAACTTCAAATATCATCTCCCTCCTCTTCAAGTTGATGATCACCTGGTTATCAAAATCCCATTCCATTCCCATCAGTGTTGGATATGGTTGATTGTCATCCACGATCTCAATTACTTCAAAGTCTACCACACTGTATACCCCATCTATGTTCATGGGTACTCCTATTAAACAGTCGATCGATATTATTTTGTGTTGATTTGTGAGTCTTATCTGAACAAGAGACCAAAATAACTTGGTTTTTCCCATCAAATCCCATGTCTTCTTAGGTAACACGTTCACGTCAGACCCTAAGTCCAAGATAATTTTATCCACATCATACTCTCCAATCTGTTCACTGAATTTGAGTTCTTTGTTGGTCCTCTTCCTGCGGAGTACCTGGTTTACCATCCTTTGAGCGGCGGGAGTTTCCCTTCCTTGTGTGCAATGAGTAATCATGTCATATATTGTACTCAGTTCAGTTTCATCCTTCATTGGCTCTACACAACTTTTCAGTACTTATGTTAGTGTGCTTACCTTCCCAATCAGTGTTTCTGGCACAACATGATCTTCTACCTGAGGCACATTTGACATTAATGCTCCCCAATCAAATATGAGTACTTATTTTCTTTCTATATGATATGTTTCATTTTCTTGTTGAGGATCAAAGGTAGCATAGGCCCTATTGACTTCCTTACCCATTTCTCATTATGCTTTCCTTCATTCATCATATTAGCCCCTGTTCTAGTTCCTCAGTGCGTAACAAATTCTATTCTTGGTCCTTCGTTGCATCTTTCAACTGATATTTTTTATACACTTTGGTTGGATTTTGGTTCTAGTTTCCTCTGGCCTGCCATTTCACAACTAATTGGGGAAACTCTTTTGTCGCATGGTCCTGTGCTCTACAATATGTGCATGTTTTAAACGAATTCGAGTAGTCGTGGGCCAAGTGTCCAAGTTTATTATAGTTATAACATATAATTGGTCCTCTTCCTCCCATACCAAAATTTCCTCTACCTCGAGCTCTACCAAATTTTCCTCTATTCCCTGGGTTAAATCCTCTTTGATTATTATATTGTGGACCAGGCCCTTCTATTGCAACATTCTCCTCTTGAATCTTGTACATATCTGATGTACAGTCCCTCATTAAGTCAAATGCACGGAAATCCTTCTTTTCATGTCCCACTGATTTGAAAAAATTGTAGAACATGTTCCTTGGGGTACTTTGATACTTCTCCAGTAATGGACACTTTTTTGGGTGATGGCCCCATTTGTTACATATCTCGCAATATCCTCCTCCTGGTAATGGATTCGGTGCTCCTGTTTCCAAATACTGTGTGAATGTTGGGCATTCTTTCTTTTGGTATACTTCAGTCCTACATTTTGTACACCAGAATTGCTCATGTTTCTCCTTTCCCTTTGGCAATTCAGCCAATTGTGTATGAACTTGTGTCATCCCTCCATTGTCTCCTACAAGAGATGATTCCAAACTCATTGAAATTTCTAGTGCCTCAGGGTGTGACTCAATCGTATGTTGAACCAACAGCCTGTGAATGTGTGGTAGAAGCCTTGCAATGAGCCATTCTCAATGTTTTTGATCGGGGATCTGGAAAGTCAGTATAGCCATAATATCCTTGAACCTTTGATTGAATTCCCATACTGAATCTATTTGTACCTATTTAATCTCCTTCAATTCTATGATGTATTGTGACTTTGACTTAGGCTTCTTGAACTCCTTCAGTAGCACTTTCCTTATCTCTGCCAAAGTTTTGGCCTTCCCTATAGGTTTGGTACTCTGCATCTTCATGTACTAGACCAACACACGGCCTCTAAATGGTGTTTCCAATTGTGCAATCTCCACGGCCTCATCCTAGACATTCTTTGCAACCCAAATTGTCTCGTAGAAAAACAAGTGTTGTTTCAGGTCTTTTGACCCAACTCCCTGAAACTCAGATAATCTAACAGTGTTGTCTACCCCTTCCATGGTGCTTTGTGTATTCCCTTCGCTCAGTGATGTTGGTTTAATATGATTCTGAATACGACTTTGTGCACTACTTCCACTACTCTAATTGCTACTACTCAATCCTCCCTGGCTTACTACAATTTATTGTTACAAGTCCTCAACTGTTATTTTTTATTTTGGTGATGCACATGGGGTCGTGGATTTGAAACAAGACCCTATCTGAGTAGGACTTATCGGTTCTTATATTATTGGACTGGACTGAAACTCCTCTTCTCCTCCTCCTATCTATGGTATCTCCACAGTTCGTACTAGTGCACAAGGTTCCCTCCCCTATGACTCATTGTGTGACTCTCCTTTCTCATCCCCAATCTTTTGCCTCTTGTATCTCCTTCATCTGCATAGCTCTCCAAAATCATATTATTCTTCTGGTATATTGTCTTATTGCATCCTCAATCCCTCCCTTTCTTTTTCATCTCTTCCCTCGTTCTCTCATATAATCCTCTTGTCGTCCCCCGGTTCCCCTATGTGTGAAAATCCCCTTAGAAATCGGATTTCGTTATCATCATGTGTTTATCACATAATAGAATATTTATCCATGTACCTAATGATTTCAAAAACCTCCCGCGTGGACCTTTGAAAAGGTCACTTTCTGTGACACTGTATGATTGGATACAATCTACTGCAAACTCTGTAATATATCCTTCTAGTATTCTATCCAAAAAAAATCAACTGCACGAGTAGTTGGGTTACTTACATAATTCAGTTTTCTTACCAATTTAGGAGTCCAATTCCCTGGTGTTGCAACCGTGTATCTTCCATTTCTCTCCATTAATCTTTCTAGCCACTCAGTCAAAATAATTTGAAATTCGCCAAAGAAAAATTAATGCAGATCTATGTACACATACCTTTGCATCCATTGTTTTTCACTCATCTGAGGGTTCTTGTTCTCATGTCAAGCAAACTCTCATTCCTTCCTTTCCAACCATTCTGAGATCTCTTTCCTAGTCGGCCTCCAAAACATCCCCTTAATCGCAAATTTTTAGTCCCGACAACGAAACCATTTTTTGGCGCTCAGCGTTTTTTGTAAGACCCTAGGTTTAATTTGTTTATGACCAACAAAACCAACCAGACACAGGCCCTTTCAATATCACCCGCTTGTGCATACGAATTTTCACCCTGTTCGACAACACATATATTCCAACAGAGGATGAACACCTTCAATGACCACTCACATAACTAGATCAAAGATCAACACACCGATGTTTTCACGTGGTAAAACCCCTACAGGGAAACATCCACAGCCACAACCAATGCAACCACTTGGAGCAGTTTATTAATGCAAAGAAAAAGATAACAGAGAGATTTTACAAGAGAGTTTCTCACAATCGATCATCGGCAAATGACCCTCCATGCTCTTTAAATAGAGATCATGGACCAATCAGGTGTTAAGCCACGGATCAATGGCCATNTAATCCCTTAGATTGGATCATACAATTAGCCATTTCTTTTAATGTGTGGTTCTTTCTCTCAGCAACACCATTTTTTTGTGGTGTATATGGAATAGTGTGTTGCATTTGGATTCCCGGTGTAGTGCAGTAGCTTGTAAAATTATTGTTCACATATTCGCCTCCATTATTTGTTCTTAACCTTTGAATTTCATGTCCAGATTGCTTTTCTACAAGGGCCTTGTAGGCCAAAAACTTGTCAACAACTTCACTCTTGAGTTTTAAGAAGTAAACCCAAGTACGTCTGGAAAAGCCATCAATGAAATTTAAAAAGTACTTGCACCCAGAAAAAGAAGGAGAAGAAAGTGGACCACACAAATCACTGTGAACAAGTTGCAAAGGACCCAAGGCATGCCAAGAGGCACGTTTGTCAAAATTGTCCTGATGATGTTTGTTGAGAACACAACTGGCACAAACAACATCTCTGCATGAAACAAGAGGAAGGCCAGTCACCATTTGTTGATTACATAGTTGCTGCAATGAGCGATAGTTTAGATGACCAAACTGCTCATGCCAAAGTTTGCTCAAGTCGTCTCTATGAGCAACAAAAACTGATGAAAAAGCTAATGACCCAAAGTTGTCAAACTTGTACAACCTGGTAATATCATTAGCAATTCCAGTTGCAAGAACATGCTTAGGATCTTTTAGATCCTTGATTACAACTTGGTGAGGTGAAAACTCAACGTTTTTACCTTCACCTGAATGAGTGATTTGATATACTGATAGAAGGTTACAAGAAAGACTCGGAACACATAATATATCATTGAAATGACCATTATCTACTTGAACTGTTCCATATCCTACAACACTAAGAGATCTATCATCACCAACAAATATTTTCTTAGTGTTACATTCATTTAGAGCAAAAAATATGGCTTTATCCTTAGCCATATGATAAGATGCTCCTGAATCAATAAGCCACTCATAAGAAGATTAAGTAGTAGTAAAAGTTGAATTGAAGGAGAAACCAAAAGCAGAAAGTGCATGTCCATGAGAAGAAGAAGTAGAATCAATATTGATGTTGTGCTTCTTCATCATTGCTTCTAAAGCTGTCATCTTCCTAAAACATTTGGACTCATCATGACCATCTTTATCACAAAAGTTGCAATGTCTGTTAGTATTCTTACTTTTATATTTTTCTCCTTTGTCACCACTAGGAGTTGAAGTTGTCTGAGTAGGTTTGGGACCCTTATGTTGTTTTTTGTTGTAGCGAGGATGTTGCTTCTTGGGATACTTGGGTTTATCTTTCTGTTGGGCAACTAAGGTTTTGTTGGAGGGACCTGCAGTGTTGATCACTCCAAATTGTACAATCTTATCTTCCTCTTGAATCAAAGAAGCACAAAAGGACTCAAGACTGGTTTTTTCATAAGCTTCTTCCCCTAGAGCCTCTCTCATGGAATAAAAAGTAGATACAAACAAAAAATATGCACTACATAGATTAGAAAGAATAAGATAGATGCAACACCAACATTATGTTTTCAAAAATTCTGCCTCAAGATGAAATTATTTCTAGCAGAAATTCCAGTGGCATGTGTTTTAGGAACTCCCTTTCTGGCAGCAGTCTCTCCCCATGGATCTACAAAAATTACACCAGATCAAGAAGGATATTTCATAACCATTTCAGAGGGAAAAAGAATTAAGCTTCCTTTTATTTCTACTCCCAGAAAAATAGATTATGTAGAAATAAATTTTCTAAGATCTGGGACGATCAAGAAACTGCAAGAAACCCAGACTTCTATCAAAATTAAGGGACAAATACAAAACCCAGTTATTATGGAAAGAATTATGTCCCTCAGAAAATTATTTTCTGAAACAGTTTGCTCTGAAAATCCAACTGCCTTTTGGACACAAAAGAAGCATGAAGTGTATCTACCCTACAGAGAAGACTATGCAGGTACACCATGTAGAAGTTGTGAAATCCCTATGAATGTTGAATACCAAAAATTATGTACAGAAGAAATTGAAAATTTACTCACAAAAGGACTGATAAGAAAGTCAACCAGCCCATGGAACTGCTATGGTTTTTATGTAAAGAAGCATTCTGAGCAAATTCGAGGAGTTCCCAGACTGTTAGTAAATTACAAACCTTTGAATAAAGTGCTAGCAGACGATACTTATCCTATTCCCAACAAAAGCAATCTAGTCACTAGAATTGCAGGTGCCAAACTCTTTTCTAAATTTGATTTAAAATCAGGATTTTGGCAAGTTGCTATTTCTGAAAAGGATAAGTTCAAAACAGCTTTCAATGTCCCTGCTGGCCACTATGAGTGGAATGTCATGCCTTTTGGTCTAAAGCATGCTCCTTCAAAATTCCAAAGAGTCATGGATGAGACACTAAAGCCTTATTTTGACTAGTTGATTGTGTACATAGACGACATCTTAGTCTTTTCTTCATCAATAGAACAACATTTCAAACATTTGAGAATTCTCTGGCAGGTTATAAAACAAGATGGTCTTGTTTTGTCCAAAAAGAAAATGGAACTATTCCAGACTGAAATTAAGTTTCTTGGACATATTATTTCAAATGGCCAGATTACCCTACAGACTCATGCAATAGAATTTGCAGATAAATTTCTAGATAAAATCATAGATAAAACTCAGCTGCAGAGATTCTTGGGTAGTCTGAATTATATCAGCCATTTCTACAAAAATTGTGCTGAGGATAGAAAGCTCCTCAACAAAATATTAAAGAAAGATCCAACTCCATGGACTGAAGCACATACTCAAGCAGTCAGGAATATCAAGGCCAAGGTCAAACATTTGCCCACACATAAAATTATGAGTGTTTTAAACCTATATAGATAGTCTCCAAGGCAATAAAAATCATTTGGACTCAAGGTCAGTATTTGATTTTCTAACTTTTGTGCTCGAATAATATTGATTTTACCAAACACAGATTCAATCATGTCCCAAGCTTCTTTGGGGTCATCAATATCTTGAATGTGGTACCCTAAATCAGGAGAGATGGAAATTCTGATTAGTCCACGTGCTTCGTCATTCCTATTATCCCACTTGGCTTTCTTATCAACATCAATGGGTGCTTTTTCCTTTCCCAAGGTAATTTGGTACAAGCCTTTACTTCTTAATAAATCTTCCATATGAGATTTCCATTGGAAGTAGTTGTTGTTGGTCAACAAGACACTACTTGTAGAATCCATATTAAGTATGTAGATAATGTGGATTTAAAAACTAAAAATGATGATCTGGATGGAAAGAGCTCGAAAAGTTATGCGGTTTAAAAAAAAACGGCACTGAAAACGGACTTCCGATGTTAGAGTTATGCCCTTTTAAAAAAAGGCACAATTAGTAACCAAATGACAACGTGATTGTGTAAGTTGCTTTATGAAGTGACCCACTTTTATAAAGAGAAGTGGGGATCACTTTTACAATGAAGTTACTTTATAACAGAAAAGTTGCATGCAAAATAAATAACTC
>JZKD02S2341612.1:12216-25996 GCA_000966675.3 Picea glauca
TTACAAAACTCGTGGATTCTTCTTGGGCTGTTTTCTTCAAGCATGCTGTGAGTAGTTTTTTGAAAGCCGAAGCGGGGGAGGGAGGGGGCGGCGGCTCCCCTCCGTCCTGACTTGCGATGGCGGCCGATCCTCTTAGAGCACGAACCCTAATCGTTTCAGCGCGTATCCCGGTCTAAAGAATATTGCAGAGAGGAAATGCACAAATTCTTAACTAGAAAGAAATGTGCATTTACTTGGAAACCTGAACATAGTTGTGTGGCAATAGATCTTGTATGTTTTAATTTGTTTATGTTTTTGTCCCCAAGGGTTAGGTATTCAAGGGTTCTACAGACAAGGGTTTGCCCTGTGCTATATTTCTCTGATATACGTGTGGGGTCCAACAATAGTACTCGGCCCAATATCTCAGGGCACTACCCTTAGCTATACTACCCGACTACCCAGGTACTAGAGAGTATCTTTTTGAGTGTTGTTCTCAGTGACACTATAACAGTCAGGCGGTCGATCAATTTATCTAAAGAGGAATTTCAGGTAATCTAGGTTGATCCGTACACAGGTGATGTCTGATGCGCTACCACTCAAAGGGGTACCAACAGGGGTTACAAGGCTAGACAACAGATGTGCACTTAAGTACCAATTGTATTTCCTGTGTGTGTGAATCCCTCAACCGTGGGTTTATCCACGTAACGACAGATCTCTGTGGCTTAAAGACGCTGGAATACGTCTCTACCCTGGAAAAAAAAATTAACCCACACTTTCTACCGAGGAAAGTGATCTGATACCACTTGTAATATACTAGATATAAAATGTATGCAGAACATAAATAAAATGCTAGAAATGGCAGATTAACAACAATATAACCAAAACATTCACCACAATAGCACTGAAATGATATGAGAATAATAACAGAAATAACACTTTGAATCTGAAAGCAATGTTCACGGGCCTCTTTGAGGGGGAAACCTCCAGTTGAGTAGAGATCTATTACAATAATATCCAAGTTAGGGTTCTCATACCCCCAAATACTATTTATACTAAAAAGAAGCATCTAGAGGAAGATCCTTCTAGAAGCGAAAGCTTCTTTTAGGTCTTCTTACATCCGCCTTATTCTATTTTATTGAAAGGCCTTATTAATATTGACCTTTATTACATCTGAATATGTTGTTCTACCTATGTATGGGTTAGGACCCTAACAAACTTCGACCCACTTAATAAAGTAGTCTTCTACTACAATTATATAGCGATGCCACGTAGATGAAACTAGGTGGCATGTAGTGAAATCAATCCACCACTTAGTGAAGGGACCAACACGAATAACACTTCTTGACCACCTCTACACAATATTTGATTAACGAGGGCCAAAGGTATCCAAGAGGAAGAATATTTTGGTTTGTTTCCAACCCAGACAAGTGACCACCACATGCTCCTATGTGAAAGTCATTCAAAACAAGTTATTCCTCCTCGTGAGTGAGAGAGTGAAGGAGAATTCAATAAACTCCTCGAGGATATAAAGTATCATCGAGGATAAGATAATTCCACTTTGGATGGTGTATTCGTCAACGCTCATCATGAGAAGCATAATATGGGCACTTCAACGTATGAAAATACATAAGTGTATATCGATACGAGGTGTATGAAGATGAAATAAGAAAGATATATCGATTGATTGGTGACTCTTCGGGAAAATTTTTACCACTCTCGACCAAAAGTTTCAAGATTAGTTCAGTAAATACCAAGGAATTTTTATATTTTTCCAAAACAAAATGCAAGTCAAATTCATACACGATGACTATCCATCGACTGATTTTCCTATTGATGAGCCATTGCATTAACACATATTGAAAAGGGTTTACGAAAGATCTGATGGTGGTATTGCAAAGTAATATGTAATTATGAAACCATTGGACAACATGAACAACTGCCAAAGCCAGTTTCTCAACATGTGTGTAGTTGAGTTAGGGTCATACCAATCCTCAACTAAGACAATAGATAACATTCTCTTCGAGTGCTTCATCCTCTTGGACCAATACCATGTCAATAGTAGACTCTAAGGAAACCAAATATAACAAGAAATCCTTTCCATAATACGAAGAACTGAGTAGAGGGGTAGACGTCAGAGCACGTTTCAGTGCTTCGAAAGAGAACTGAGCCACTTCATCCCAATAGAATGGGACCCCTTTTCTCAAGAGACAGATGAAACCTTCAATAATATTGACATAGTTAGAAACAAAACGTGCGCAGGGGAGGAGATTGAACTATTTCCTCAACCTTCAGAAGATCGACTGTGATCCCTTTAGTTGACAAAATAAAACCTAACAAGCATCCTGAGGTCACAAAAAAAATTACGCTTATTTTGATTTAGGTGAATCTGATAGTAGTGACACCTCTCAAAGATAATTCGTAAATGGGTGGGATGATCGGATCTCTTACGAGAACGTGATTCCATATCATCAAGATACTTTTCGACTATGTGTTTGAGGTCGTGGAAGGAAAATAACATGGCCTACTGAAAAGTGGCTCCAACATTCTTAAGGACAAAATACATTTTTTGTACACAAATGTATCCCAAAGACAAATAAATGTTGTTTTATGTTGGTCCTCGGGCTTGATCTGAATCTGTTTGTACCTAAAAAAATCATCCATGAAATAAAATACCTCACAACGCACACAATCATCGATAATTTGGCCAATGGATGGGGTTGGAAAATTGTCTTTTGGGAAATATTTGTTTAGGTATTGAAAGTCCATACATACATGGATCGTACCTTTATTTTCATTTACAGGAATAAGGTTCGACACCCATTCTATGAATTGCACAGCATAGATGAAACCAAATTTGATGAGTTTCTCTACCTCAGCTTTGATCATCGCTACCTTACGAGGACTGATCGGGCAAAGCTTCTATTGAGCATGCTTAACATATGTCTAACTTGGCATCTCATGTTCAATGATATGTGGATCAATGCCTAGCATATCCTCAAAATACCAAGACAAGACGTTGTAAAACTCTTTAAATAATTCAATGTATATCTGAATTTCTTCAGGAGAACAATTTGCTCCAACAAAGATGTGTTCCATGATGCTAGGGGTTCTAGATATGTTGATAGGAATTGTTTTAGCTATACTTTCCATGTTTCCATAAAAATATATTCCAAGTGTGGAAAGAGGGTTAACAAGACAAGGGGCATATCTAGGCATTGTCGTAATGAACTCTCATGCCTCTATTCTCTTCATCTCAAGTAATAAATAAGATCTGTTGTGAAGATAATCCCAAGGTTTTTCTGGCCCAGTCATTTCCTCTAAAATATCCTCGTTAGAGGGAAATACTAATTCCATAGGATCGTAAGTGGCAACAGATTCTTAAGCCCAAATAGGCTCTAGAATGGGATCTAGCTCTTTTGGGTTAGAGGGATTAGGGTTGGTCGAGGATTGTTGGACACTAGTTTATGCAAACTCAGCCGCAGATAAGGGCATGGCCATTCCAGAGTTCCATATTGATTCTATAGAAGATGATGGGGAAGGTAAAATCCATGATTCATTAAAGTATCTTTCTCTAAAATATGTGACTTGAAAAATATCAACCTTCGACTGGTTAGAGAAAACCGAAATAGAATTGACATCATTGGAAGACGACAAATAATCAGAAGTACCCATTAAATATGGAAATAATCCAACACCTAAGTTGACGATACCTCTCTATGGGTTGTCAATCATTGGGACCGTGGATTCCCCCAATGAAGGGTCACGATGGGAGAAGGATAATTGATCAACGATTATAATATGACCTTCATGAGGAAAACATAAGACCCCAAAAATGGTGGATACAACTTCTTTCATAGCATAGGTCGAACTCCTCCCTAACAAAATATTGTAGTCAAGAGGCACATTGACTACTTCTACTTCGACGGACATAGTTTTTCCCTCCAACTAAACGAGGAGCGAGGAAATTATGCTATGTAGTCGAAAATATTGATCGTCAAATGTAGTTAGCAACCTGAGTGATGGAGACAAATTAGGTTTTCCAATGGCCTTCCAACATACCAACAACATCACGCAATTCAAGGCACCCTCATCGAAAACTATATGGAAAATGTTTTGTGTCAACGATTTCATGGCATACACCACTACTATCTAAAAAGTTGTCTAGTGAGGAAGACGAGGTTTATAATCTGTAGGGTAAAAAAAAATCATTCATGAGTTAGTGGTGTCAGACGCTCCCAAGGTAGACAATAACGCTTTCCTATGTGAGAGGAAACTTTGGAGAACTTCCAGAGCAAACATTTCACAAGGATTTTGTGCCAGATCATCCACAATGGAGTAATTCTGAGCAACCCTTGGATTCAGGTTGTGAGAATCCTTTTTGAACACACCCTTAGGGATGTGAGTCGTATTTTCTTCCACATTCTTCTCAATTTGAATAAGAGGTAGTGGGTTGGAGGATTATTTTCCTTCTCAATAGATTCTTGTGTTCCATAATTATGAGCCCTAGTTTGTAGATGAGCTTTAGACTTCATCATATAATTTTTTGTGTCTTTGTTGTTAGTATTAGGTGTGGGGGCTCACTTATTTCCCCTAGGTGTGTTCGTGGATGAGTAATATTGAGACAAATTTTTACCTTGCATAAAAGGGTTGGTTAACATGGCAGGTTGTTGTTGTACCAATAGATTTTGGGCTTCGTCAAGCTGAGGGAATTGGTGAGTCAAGTGGTTGTCCATGCAAATCTTACATGGACACTTCCTCTTTTCATTTTTTTGCTCGCCGACATTGTTTGAATACTTCTTATCCACCTTACCCTTTTTTTTTTTATATTTCCTCTTTCCCTCGGTTTACTGGTTACACTTGGGATTTGTCGATTGCACATTGTGTACATTCGACGTTTAGGTTACGGGGGTAGCCAAACTAGGATTTTGGTTGGCCACATTTTGTTGAATCGATGAATACTGTAATTGATTAGTCAACTAATATGTGTACTTTCTCTGTGATGAGCCTACTATTTCATCAACGTGAAGCCCATAATTGTGTTTGGTCTTGTCGAACGTCGACCATGGTGCATTGATTAGGATCTCGTATAGCATACCAGATTGAGAGTAGATCAACTCTAGTTGTTGTGATCTCATGATAGCCTCTTCTTCATAAAAACCCTTGACTGTTGCGATGTATTTGGATACAAAAGGAACCAAGGACATTAGGATCCACTTGAGAAAAAATGAGGGAGGGACTTTGACTTTGATCAAACTCTTTCATCGTGCCCATTCTTGGATGTGATCCGAGATACGAACAACTTTTGTTTGGTCAAAGTTGGCCAACAACTCAGTGTCGACATCATATCTTACTAGTAACTGGTAATGGTCTAAGAAGACCATACTAAGGCCTTTAAAGTAGGCATACTTCGATCTATCAAGCTCGATATACCATTTCATCGCACCCCCTATAAGAGTGCGTTGAAGAAAAATCAATTGAATGGAATCATCCTTTAATGATTTGGATGAGCACCATAAATGAAATTTCGTAGCATGATCACCTGGATCTTCTATAGGGTTTCCTTCAAACTTAGGGATGTCCAAGGGAAGCTTAGTTGTCATGGGGGGCCAACGCAGATCATGACATATTGAGTCATTCAAAAGTATCGACAAGTATGGAAAATGTAGAGTTTCCATGAAAGGTAGTCTAGGTTGTGGTGGATTCAAATGAAAAGAGGGTCATAGGTTTTCGATGGCACTAGGTTTCAAGGAAAATTTTGGTTGTTGGTAAGGGTTTTGAGAGAAACCATGGTGGCCCCATCTAGTAAAAGGAGCTTGTGCTTGATTTTTCATCGTCAATTGATTCGTATAGTTGGATGAAATTCCTTGTGTAGGGATTTCTCCCTGCATACTATTCCAAGGACCTTGGTTGGGGATGCCCCAAGTCGACCCTCCTGGCATAGGTACTGAACCATGCTTGGGGTTTCGTTTAGTGTGGGAGGGGTTTCCCCTAATCAACATCCCTTGCGAAGGAAACGAGCCCTGCTAATGATTTCCAAGACCTTGTGAGGAGTAAACTCCTATCATTGCTCCCTGCAAAGGAAAGAAACCTTGCATAGGGTTTCGTTGACCAAAAATGGGGTTTCCCCCTACTGAGAAAATATAAAATGAGAAATCGTTATTTGAAAATGCCCCAAACAAATAAAAAGGCATACACCCCACCAGATTCATGTAGGACCGAGGTCCATGAATCCCCCCACTGAACAAACTAGATTTGGTTTTAGACCTGATTGGCTGCTGGAAAATACGTTCGTGCATAGGGGATGGGGGAGAGATATGACCCCCACCATAAGGGATAATGTTGAATAGTCTAGTGGTGCCCAAGACTGATCCTTATAAGGGATAATTAGAGCTCCCTTCCCCTAGACCAACAATATTTAGAGTAGAGTAGGTTATGACTGAACTAGAGTCAAAACTCGACATCCCATATGAAAAGGGAGAGACAGACACATTTTGGATAGAGGGAACAATGGTCAGATTTGTCGAGGGGATTATGCCACTTCTTGAAGTGGTGGATGTTTGGATAGACATAGTCCTAATAGAAAAATGTGGGGTAGGAGGTACAACACCCCCTCCTACGACATCTGAGATGGGAGTATGAGGACTCCCAGAGGAAATATAACTAATTGCTTCCATCACCACTTTTCGAACAAATTGACATTCTGGTGAAGTCACCTCAACAGGGAATATCTGAATTGAAAGTGGCACCAACAAGTTAGTCATTAGAGGTTTTCCAAGCCTGAAGCCTTCAACTTCGAGATCATAAATGATGGAATCCTCCAGTGCATGAAAGTATTCTCTAGAAGTTGGATTGGGTACAGTTTCATGTAGCCTGGTCTCTTCAAATGAAACCTCTTGATCTATCATGTACCTCAGTGGTGGAGGAGGTGGCTCCAAAGTAACCGCTGGCAGGCCCTGAAGCCTATGCAAACAATGGAGTTGTTAATATTACACCTTGTGAAATGATCAATCGACACTATAAGGTTGATCTAGCGTGAAACAAAGAGAACACACTAAAAATTTCCTAATGGAAAATCAAGCAAACAACTCACTAGTAGGAAGAACAATTATGCAAATCAACACTAGAGAAACTTATCGGTGCAAGTGTAACTCGAACATGAAAACAATCTTCGATTATAGTCTCCAAAGCATGATATGAATTCTTCCATAGGTATCATGATATACCCCCACAGTCATGTGTGTAAGTCCCTAAAAAGATGAAACTAGGTTTCCATCTCGCAGTGAATCACTATGAGGGTACATTTGACTGTCAAGTTGATCGTAATGAGTAGGATAACAAAGTCTTAAGCCTTTCGAGGGTATTGAAGGAAAATGGTCTGAAAGACAACTGAGGATCTTGAATAGATTCTAGGTCCATGAGGCTTTGTATTCAAATGTGATCAGCACAATTCCTACGAATGACCCTCAATATATGATCCCCACTACAATTGGTTCGACTTTGGAGGAGTTATCTCCTTTACCTTTCCTCACACGACCTCATGTTTATCCCCTGTGTTAGAAGGGGGTATCATATGACTCTTACAAAAATGGACTCTGACACTCCCTATCATAGACTCTTATTCTTGTTTAAGAGGCCTTGAAGAGTTTCCTCTCCACACCTGTTTAAAGGCCCTAGAGCCTAGACTACTTGGTGAAATATACAAACAAAAGTATAGTTGATTTTAAGGGTTAATCGTTGATTTTAAGTGGTTTGATTTACTAAAAAGGGTATAGACGTGCAAATTATGGTGTTTACAAGAGATGAAAGAGAATTAAAACTTTAGAGCATTTGTGCAAAAGTAAACTAGGTTCATCAAATGAAAGAATGGATTTCAAATCTTTGTAAATACAAACTTTTCGAAATAGTATTCTGAGATCCTAAAATGAAAAAAGTTTCCTAGAATGTGCTTTTCATTTTACAATGTAAATGAAAACTACTAAACCCTCAAGGAAATAACAAAGAGGTAACTTTGAAAAATAACTCTTTTATTTTGTAATAAACAACCTATGCTACAACTGCCAAACAAAAATGCATAACTAAATGCAATATTTTTTTATTCTTTGAATGCTTAGGAAAGAAAATCAAAATTAAATGATCTTTTTCATTTTTTAAAACATAAGCAAGGTAAATAAAAAATAAAATCAAGACTAACATAGACCCTAAATCACTTCGTAAACAGAGGGATTCACTGTAATCCACAAGAGGATATAACGCCTATAGGTTCACCCTAAACCTTCAAAACAAACAAAAGAAAATAAAGAAACAACAAGTGTTCTTTACAAATAACAAGATAAACCGAATCTTTAACACAACCAAACACAATTAATAGAGACCTTGAAGAGTTTCAAAAAGGATTGAGAAGCACAATGCTTCTTGTAAGGAAAGGACAAATCCTTTTTTCTTAAACCTTCCAAAAAATAGAGGCATGTGTTATGCACAAGAAACCTACATATGTACACGGGATATATACTATTCAAAATTTGTATATACGTGGGTTATACAGAGGACACCGCGCGTACGCCTCTACACAATTTCAAAAAGAAAGAGGTTTGAATAGACAACTAGACAGGGAAGGATGGTAGGCACCTCGAAGGTGACCAAAGACCCTAATTTACTTAGTAAACTTGGAAAACTAAAAGATAAACTGAAAAAAAAAATCAAACCAAAATCTCCCACTAAGACCCTATAGAGACTCCCTAGTGGAGTCGCCAATTCTGCTACGGGGAAAATCCCCCTATACTGGGTCTAAGGTAAAGGAAGAGCATTAACTCCCTTAAAATATTTTTCTACACTTAAGCTACCCCAAAAATACCTAAAATAATTAATGATAAAGAAGGGAAAGATGACTAATGAGTCCACCTTTAGTCCTTGTGGTTGGTGTTGTCTTGTTTCATTATTGTCACCTCCTAGATTACTGGTCTCCTCCCAAAGATGACCTACAAAAGGTTATGAATACAATGCAACAACATATGCAATCTCTACTTTTCACTTTAAAAGTTTAGACACAAACATAAATCCATAAATCAATAAAATCATGTAAACATAGGTTTTTAGGATAGGAATGAACTACTTTGTTAAATTTCGAGACAAAAAGGATTAGAACGTTTGTCGCAAACCACTCCAGAAAACAAGTCTAGGATCCTTTGTTGTGGCTCCAAGTGCATCAATCCCACATTATTTTCTCGCAACCAACATATCACCTAGGGAAGGAGGAAAGGTTTCATAAGGAGAAATGATGGAGGGGAAGGTTGAGGCCAAAACTCAGAATAAGATGCAAATATTGGGATAATAAGGGGAAAGGATTTGGGTAGAGTTTTCTTATTCTCTTACGTGTGTCCCTAAATGACTCCCCAAGACCTATTTTTATGAGAAAAAAAAAATTATTCTATTTGGGGACGGGCTACAAGGGGTAAAATGATTAAGAAACCCTATATAGCCCGTAAACTCCACCGAAATTTGTGCAATTTTATCTTTTTTGCAAATTTTGGAGGTAAAAGAGAGATAATTAGCACACAAATCATGTATGTATGCCTGATAACTAGCATGCAACACACATGTGTATGCAGGATATTAGTGCAGGAGGGCACTTACACTATCCAAAAAATAGTTTTTTAAAAGGAAGCCTCATTAGTGTTTTGGAAAAGTATGTAAATGGAAGGGCCAATGTCTTGTATGCACAGATAAGGCATTTTTGGACTGTAAAAACCACCAAAAGTATTTCTCACCTACTTCTAACGAAGTTACGTTCATGCCAATACATCTTCCAATCAACAACTTTGAGTCAATCTACACTATCCAAGCTCCCCAAGAACGTTTGTGCACCTGAGGTCCCATACCAGTAGAAAACTCCCTGATATCACTTGTCGTGCATCTTTCCAATGTAGTTCTTGACAAATTTCTTGAATGACTCCCTTGTTGCCTCTTTTATCTTCCTTGAAATGGAACCTCATGTCTTCTGGCATTCATTCCTTCATTTATTTTCTACTGCAAACTGTGTTGTCTCTTTGGCCATCGTCACACCCAACTCATTTCATAACCAAGATATTCGAAAATGCAAGGATATCATCGCATGTCTTTCACACGTATGACCAACAAAATTCACTTTCTTTTCTCCTCCTACAGAGGGTAGGGTGCTCAGGTCTACCTCATCACTGCTTCAACCATGCCCATGATGAAATCTTGGTTCAATTGATGAATCTTACCAAGGAAAACATGGCCCTTGCTTCATCAATCAACCTCCCATGCTCTTCATCACTTGTTCACAAAACACTCAAAATGCACTAGTTTCGCACATCCAACAATCACCTTTTCACTACTTCCCTCGTGCTTTGTTTCATCCTTCCTGTGCGATATTCCAATCTGCACAAGTATAGAAATTTCTTCATAATTTTCTCAACATATTGTCCAAATGAATCCAAGTGGAACGAGCCACCCAAAGACTTCCATTCCTAAACATGTTTGATCCAATTCCTTTACCAGCTCCAACCAATGATTTGGGTCATCCCACATTCACAAGTATCCTGAGAATTCCCTGCCTATATCATGTCTGATACCATGAGTAGGAGTGCATCACCCTGTCCACTCGGGATGTGGTCTATCTCATCATGTATTTGTATCATCAGTCTCCTTGATCGACTCTTTGTTGCTTCCGTTCATTTCTTGGAACGAAAAGCCTTGCCTCTATCAAGACACTTCAATGTTTGTATCTCTGTTTTGATGGTTAAGTCACTCAAAAAATCAACTAATATGTCTAAGGCACTCATGCACCAAAGTACCTCATCCAAATCTTCTACCAAAATATGCGTCTTGATGCCTTCTTTGTCACAACAAGCCCTTCAATAAACTCCATAAGAAAGTGCAACAATAGTCCAACTCATCCCCATTTCTTCCACCAAATATGGCTAAGTCCCTCTTCTAGAACTCGCCCAAGTAGATTGGTCCAATTCTTCATTCTCATCTACCCTCTTTGGAGCTCTCTGAATTGTTCATGTCTTTGGAAAAGTTCGCAACACTTGTAAATCTCCCAAGTCTGCGATGGGAACATGCTGGACTTGTCCTCGACCAAGTCTTCTTGTCTCTCTTCAATGAACCCAATGAAACAACTCATATTTTGTAAAGAACTTTAGAAAAAACATACTTGTTCACGACTTCTTTGGCATCTTCATGGTTTGAGTCTTCTTGTTGTCACAAGTTTGCAACTGAAAATCTATGATGTTCAAAATCCATCTAAGTCACTTTCCTCATGGTTGCACCCAACGAAGCCCATATTCCATTTCTCCATCTATTATCTTCGCTCCCTGTAGTGTCTCAACACCATGACACCATGCACATCAACCGATATTCAAGTGACCTAGCACACCAACTTTTCAAAATACTTCTTCGATCGATGTTGAAACTTTGTGACGATGCCTCTTCCTTCACCATAGAATTACCTTCACAACCACCCATGTTTAATGTACCCAAAATGACCTTGCTCGCATGCTTTAGATTTTTTTATCTGTCTGCTCAATGAGATTTCCAAATTGTCCATCAATTCGGCTCGAATACCATATTTCACGGGCCTGGTGAGCCTACGGTCAAGTGATGGAATCATGCGATGCCCCCAGTCACCATGCGACATCGCAATCGTTAGTTTATTGGTAAAACCAAAATAACTTAATTGATTTGGACTACGCCATAATTCATTACAACTTCATTTATAACTTATGCTATGTCTATGTTATCTTATACTTAGTTGCGAATGTAAAAGAAACCATTCATATAAGTACAAAAAAAACATATGTGTGAGTGACCAAACTGGCCTAATACCCAAAAGACATATTTACACAAAACCGAACAATAGTGTGTCGAGTTGAACCCTTGTTCCATAGGAAGAAAGTTTACATAAGGATCTTTTGCTAAGTAGAAGCTGCAAAAGTCATAGATCTTTTCATCAAGTTGCCTTAAACCCATAAAGTTTACCACCTTAGAATTCATCTTTGCAATACCTATGTTTATGTATTTGTGCGACCGTCCCCTTTCTCAGCTCATACTTTTACTTTTTTCCATAGCTTGAAGCGACCCTTCCTTCCTTGACACAGTTTAATTTTCCTTAACAACTTCCTTCAGAAATACTTGGCTGGATCTACGAAGACTCCTCCCTAAGGCATCCCAGGTTACCCTCAAAAATCTACTTGGATCCTTGGAGAGAGATCCTCTCCCTCCTTGGACGTTTCGTTAGACTCCTCACTCCACGATTCTAAAGAATTGTCTCCCAACTCCCTCCCTTAGCCGAATTCCCAAATTCCCATGTCGCACTAGGTTAAATAGTCGTGCGCCCTTTCCTCAAGACACAACTCTTCCAACCGACCCATCCCTTCAATCATAAGCCGACGTGAGCTCTTGGTTATTTTTCCATTTTCGCGGGTTCAACCAAGTAGTGAATGAGCACGCTCATCTTCCAAGCGCACTCTCTTCCCCAACCGACATCAACTTTTGTTTAAACACTCCCAACTTATTCCTTCATCTGTTTTCTTTCTCAACCACATCGCAAGAAGTTTATTGCATGCTTTGGGTGTTCATCTTTTCTTTGTCAACCCATCTCACTGATGGGGAACCCAAAGATCCCATGGGTGCCCATCCTTGGTTTTTCATCTGTCAAGCCACCTCTTGTGCGTTCTTTTGGGCGTGCATGCTTTCATCACACCCAACTTCACCAAATGTTTCGGTGGACCGCCCATGTATTCGTAGGGCACCCACGCATATGATACACTCAAAATGCACCCCCATCACTTGTGGAGCGCCGATGTATTCATAGGGAACCCACCCAACTAACTCTTCGGTCAATTCACCAACCATCGCAAGTCCATCTTCGTGAAGTCATACTTGGCACGGTGCCACGTGACCAACTAACCCAAATTCACTTATGAAATAACTGAACGTTCATTGGATCGTATGAATCCCAAATATTAGCTCTTGGAGGGAGCTTGCGCACTCCAATATAATCCTGGTGTATGACATTTTTTTTTTACAAAGGAAGCATTAAACAAAAAACATGTCCAAATATTCACACATTTCAGAATTTCTTATCGCTTTCATTGTGAATTCGAATCCCTCTAGTTCATTGACCGGCCTAAAATGTAATGTTTTTCAAGGATGGAACACTGGAGGAGGGAGACCCTACAAATGTTAAAAGTGGTGTGCATGTGATTTGAAACGATTACCTCAGTGAAGGATGAGCAAAATCATCACATGCGTATAGATTCTACATGTGTACATATTGCAACATATTCAAAACAACTTGTGATCCATTTATCACTAGCCACACTTTCCCACCCTACAACTACCCTGTGCATTGGGGGTCAAGCCTCATTAGTGCATCAACACAAGTTGTCATTGTGACCTTCCAACTACATATGATTTATGTTGTGTGTGTAAAACAAATCGATCAAAAGATTACTTTATTGAGTTAGACTACTTTTCGTCCATACAAGAATTTATTATTTTAATAATAAAAACTCCACCAAAAGTTATATGGTTTATGTTATGAATTAACCATAATAATTAACAAATATTATAGTTTTAGATAGACACCTAGATATTTCTTTTTTATATAGTGTATATTTAATATTATTAATAAAATATTTTATAAAGTAATCACTATATAATATAAACACACATAATAATATGATAACATAATAATAATATGCATTAATTCTAGTTATTTATCATGGATTTATTTTACCAAGTTATATGAAAACCGATAACAACCATACTTTGACTT
>JZKD02S2341623.1:0-20241 GCA_000966675.3 Picea glauca
ATTCTTAATTGCTCCTATGTTATGTGGATCTCTCCCCTTTCACCCCATTCATCCACACTAAATCTAAGACGATCCAACAATTTTTACGATCCCGCCCTATGGAGACATTTACTTCTAGATCTGAGTCGATCCTTACTTTATAAACAAACCCCATAGCCCAATGGAATTCTAAAACAGTCTTTCAGCCAAACATCTCAAATCTAAAACAAATTCTGCACCTTATAACTAGCCTAACATCTAAAATCTAAAACCAAGCTAGATCAAACAAAGAGATCCCTCTTTGAGTCTTGGATGGCTAGATCCAAGACTCCAAGTGATTTGATGTTACCTTTGTGACTGCCTCCACAGCCTTAAGCAAATTACAAAGTGCTAACAAGTTCACAATGTTTACTAGTTATGTTACTTCTCTGGAAGAGTTGGATGTGGGGAATTCTTGTAAAATTATACATTATCTTTATTTTTTCTCTAGATAATTAATATCTATTAGATGGAAAACCATGTCAAGATTTTTCATTTATATCAAACTTTTCCATATGAGTTTAAATTTATGGGCTTTCTATTGGAACTCTAAGACTACATTGTTACTATTTTGTTTATTTTTTTAATTGTTTGGATGAAATCCTATCATGAGAGTTATGTCATTTTATATGTAGTTTTATTATTATTTTCCTCTTCAATGAAAATTGAAACTCTATTTATTTATTTTTTCTGAATTTTAATTTTTAAATATAACCTTGTTCTAAACATTCGATAATTTTTTTTAGATAGAACTTTCTTTTAAACATTTTATATCAAATCATTCTCCCCAAATTTTGTTTTATAGTGTTTATTGAAATTTTCACATTCATATTGTGCTTTAATATTTTTTTTTGTTTTTATAATTTCTTCTTACTATTTTTATATGAAATCTTCATTTTTCATTTTGTGAAAAGTGAGTCGAAAACTTGTTTTAAAGGACTACGATGCATAGATTAGACTCAAACCACTTTGCAAGGAATAAAATTATTCATGTTGCATTTTATATTGTCCTCCATAAAAATGTTTAAAATTCACACTTGAAACGAAGTAATCTATAAAAATAGATAAAGAAATAAGTGAACAATTGAGAAATGGACTTAAAAAAACCAAAATCAAGATGGGAATTTGATTTGATGTTGTGCATTCAACACAAGAAGCCAAGCATGATTACTTTATTAAGCAAGTTGTGGCAAGGATGGGATATGGTTGTACAAGTAACCTACAGATGATCTGGAAAAACAAAATTGGCTGCTGATGGGAACCCCAAAGTACAAATCTCCATCAACATCCCATCCCCTAACCACAAGGAGATACAAATCTCTATCAACATCCCATCCCTACACATAAGGGGATTCCTAACCATCTTTACCCTCCTATCTTTTGAAGATTTACCATGGTGGGGTAAATCTTTTGAGGCCTGCAGCTTGGAGGATTTGTTTGTGAAAGCATATATACCACAACCCTCACGCCAATTAATTTACTCTTAAAACATAAATTATATAAAATGCTTGAACCTAGGGAATACATCGTTATAGACTATAGCCTTCTAGCTCACTAGACATATAGGAAGTAAAAATATATAATAACTCTATAGCTTAATCCACCTATCGTAGGAAACATAAGAGTATATGAAACATGTTATTTTAAGGATTTATTCTTAAAATAAAATTATTGGATTAAGAGGTGTTTTTTACTATCTAATAACAAAAAGATATATAATTTTTAAAATAAAATTATTAAATTAAAATATGATTTTTATAATTTAATAAAAAAAATTATAATTTTTTTCATATTTAATAGAATTATTTTAAAAACATATTAATAACAAAAAAAATAGTTCAATGATGATTTTAAATAAAAAAAAATTATTCTCTTTAAAATAAAATATTGTAATAACAATTTTATGTAAAAAAATACATACATATTTTTATATATAAGTAAACAAATTTTTTAATGGTTAAAACATTTTTGTGGTCAGTTACTCAGTATAGACAAATTTTGGGAGAATAACTTCTTATTGAAATGTCATGCTAAACATGTATTGAATAGGGTGTTATCGTGGGGAGACAAAACAAGCCACGTGTGGCACACCCGCATGGGTTTGATCATGCAACGAATAAGGTTTTGGATGGCAGCCAGAGCGGGAGTTGTCATTGCAGATTCCTCCCATTTGATCTATAACAAATGGTATGATTTGGGCATTAAACCCACCTCATACATCATCATGCCTAGAAAAGGGACACATGTCCAAATGCCTCACTTGCGAAGCAAGAGATGGAAGGTTGGAGGAGCAGGGGACACTAAGCTCTAAGGCGGCTCTAGTCTATCTTCCAGGCTTGGCCCTTCTAGTTTGATTTTCGGTTTCCTTGTTGGTTTATTAGTTTGGAGTGTCCTATCTTCTAGCTTGGCTCACCATCAGGCTAGGGTAAGCAAATTCCAATCACAATTTGGGTGAATTTTGTGTCTCAATCTACATGGTCTCTTTCTAGTTTTCCTCTCTAGGTGGGTAGCTTTCATCTTGGCTCTTGAACCTTCCCCCAAGTCTCTATGTCTTCTCTTTGTCCTTCACTGTGGCCTACCCTCTATAGCTCTTGTCATTCATCCTTCGACCAAGACGTTCAACTATGGAAACAAACTGTGGCTGGAATCCAACAAATGCATTCTCAAATTGGGGACCACAAAATTTTCTAAGGATCCCTTGCTCCATAAGCTCCCCTATTGCATCACTTGCACCCAGGATGATGCCATGAAAGAAACATCTAGTTATCAATGTTGTTTCTCTATTATTTTCAAGGAAGAGGTTGCCCATATTGAGAACTTTGTTAGGTGGAAAAGGAGGAAGCTATCCAATGAATAGATTGAGGTAGAATTCAAGGATTGGGTTCCAGATACAAGGTTCTCTCACTACAGGGACACCAAAATTTTCAACTTCATGGAGCTTTTCTAGTTGAACAAATCTTTCATGGCACAGGTTGTGGAGGAAAGGGATCAACAATAAAAGGCAATTATCCACAAATTGGATCTAATGCATCAAAATTTTGAAGCGGTTTGTAGAGCAGTTTATGACATTGACATTATAGTGACAGACCTGGAGGATATCAAGCACAACCTAATGGCAGTAGTAGAACATGTTCAAGTGTTTGAAGGTACCCTTTCCAACCCCATCCGTATTGATGAAGATATTGAGGAATAAGATGATACTCAGCAATGGCAAAAGCAGGCACATGTCCTCTTGGGTTAGTAACAGCTGCTTTCTTTTGGTAGTTTTACAGAGAGAAACTAGGATTCTCCTTTTGGTTATGTGAATTATCTTTTATGTTGTTTTCAATAGATATCTAGGCCATATTACTACTAGGGATATGGATGTAAAGAACTATGCCTAGTAGTTTCACAAGGTAAACCCTGATATTTTGACTCACTGTAGTCCTAGGTTCCCAAGAGGTAAGTCACAGTTGATCCTGGCTATATTATATTTTTTAGTTTATCGATACAACTTTTAGCTAGCTTATCAAAAAAAATATCATGCTAAACATATTATAGCTTGGGCACAACTACTAAAACCCATGTTTATGTAGTAGGCATATAAGTTGAAGATAAAACCATTGTATGATGCATTGACGATGAAAGAGATGCTTACAAGGTAGTTGTTTTGTTGGAAACTCAATTTGGATCATATTGTGACAAATAACACATAAAAACCCTCACCATCACTTATGTTGAGTAGTATTTCAGAAATAATAATTGTCGATGACGAATAAACCACTAATAAAAAAGTGATGAGTATGATGGGTATAAATAAACTGTTGTCTCAGCGAGTGATGAAGATCAAATTCTTCAATTTTAAAATTGTAAAGAAGGATGAACATTGACTTCCTCCATACTAATCACATTTCCATCCTCACACTCATAATAATTTTAAGGGTGAAAATTTTAGGGGTTAAATTTAGCCCATGGGCTAATTTTCCATGTTTTTTCCCAAAAAATTGATTCACCATTCTAAAAATTATTGGCCCAGATTCTATAGGACAAAATTATTTTACGTTAAAAATCGCCAATTTTTTATAAAAACTATATAAAATCCATAGAAATTTGAATATTTTAACAAAAATATCACCAAACATTATAGCTGACATATAAAGGACTAGTAAGATTCACCAAGGTTTCTACATTTCAAAATAAATTTCCATCTTTAAAATTATCAGTAAGCCTTACCCTTAATTACATCACTGTAATTGAAATTAAACTGATATAAATTCATCTCACCTATGAATTTATCTTGAACAAAAATGAACCAATCTCTTAAATTGTAAACTTAAAAAGAAATAATAAAATTATATTTCTAAAAATTTAATCCCTTTTAAAATACAATGATCTAAAATTAAAATAAATTTACACTAATACAAAACATATCTAAAATCAAATTCCCTCCTCAACCAAACACATACATAGATTCTTTTATGGACTGCAGCAACAAACCACCATCTTGTTATGATTGTGGGAGGGAAACCACCATCTTGTTATGATTGTGGGAGGGAAACCACCATCTTGTTATGATTGTGGGAGGGGGGCATTAATAGAGAAATTATTATTATAATTTCTCTATTAATGTTCCCCGCCCACCCAGTCCTGAGTGATTAATCGATTGATGGGAATTTGGTGAGGTGTGAAGCAAGTTCAATGCCTGCTGTATTGGAAAGAATGCATCGGATGGATGCCCGGGCATTCAGAGGGAAAACATATCTAAAATCAAATTTATGATTGCATTATTAAACTACAACCTTGGAGCATACAATTGAGAGTTTAATAACTATAACGCATCTCTACAATCCAACTCTCCATAAGAAACATAACATAATTTTCATGCTTTTTTTACCATTATAATATATATTTATATTTATATTATGATAAAGTAGGTATTTTTAATTACTTTAATAATATTTTTAGTTTGGATTTTATTGATAAAAAACATAACATAATTTTCATGTTTGTTAAGGGCATTATAATATATTTTTAAATTTATATTATGATAAAAGTAAGTATTTTTAATTGCTTTAATAATATTTTTAGTTTGGATTTTTATGGAACTTTGGAAATAAATTTTAAAGAATAAAACTAACAACAAAAATTTACTTGACCAAAGATATTTTATTAAAATTATGTTCCGATCATGCTAAATGCTCTACATTGTGTATCTAAATTAGAATTGTATCTAAATTCAATTTTGAGAATTATTTTATATTTAAGTTTATGATTCCATAATAATGTTCTGACGTTAGATTTTTATAATATCATAATTCAACATTTTAAAAAAGTTATTTAATTATTTTTATTAATAATTAATAACTTAAATTTTAAATTACATTTTTTCTTTATTTGTAATTTTTATTATTTTATCCTATAATCAATAAGATGCATTTAAAAGTTTAAAAATTCATATCGTGTATATGTTTTTTAAAAGACATGATGATTATTATTAATTTAGTTATATATGTATTTTTTAATTTTTTTTATATATTATGGGTTTAGTTTGTTATTGTTAGTCTCTAACGAAGGTGTAAAGGGACTATAGTGATCGATAATTCGTTGATTTTATATTAGTTTGTCGTTTGACTACAAATTTTTGCATACTTTCTATTGTTTGAACTATATAACTAAAAATATTATTTTTATATAATAAAAAAACCCATATATGTCATGATCTCGTTGGATAGTAGATTTGAGGTCTAATTGCCACCTTCGCTATTCTCAATGAATTATATGTTGCTATATCCAAAGTTTGTATCATCTATGGTATTTTTGAATTTGTACTATTGATACTGAAATGTTTAGATATCCAAAGTTTATATCGATTGACAATTCGTTGACTTTATATTAGTTTTTTCGTTTGACTACAAATTTTTGCATAATTTCTATTGTTCGAACTACAGAACTAAAAACATTATTTTTTATATAATAAAAAAACCCATATATGTCATGATCTCGTTGGATAATAGATTTGAGGTCTTATTGTCAGGTTCGCTATTCCCAATGATTTATATGTTGGCATATCCAAAGTTTTTATCATATACGATGTTTTTGAATTTGTACTATTTATATTGAAATGTTTGGATATCCAAAGTTTTGAGCATGGATAGTCAGTTTTCATATTTCTTTGTCCTCTAAGTAAATTTTTTTATTGGCATAGTCTCCAGTGTTCGAACTATTGTTATTTTATTATTATTATTGTTGTTGTTATTTTCTATTTTTTATTACTATTATTGTGTTTGATTTTTCTTTATTGTTGCGTACTTAGAAAGGGTTTTTCATTGTTGTGTACGTAAATAGGCCTGCCACACTACATTCTTTCTTAAATGTTTGCACAGACGTCCTTCGACGGTTCTGACGGTCTTAAGTGTTTACCTAACATGCCAAACATCCTAAAATGTTAATTCTACATGTGTGTTGCAATACAGTTTCCTTCCATTTTTTGATACAATGTTGTCTGCAGTCAATCTGGGCAATATTGTTCTTCACCGACATTATTGGTTCACTGGTCGATGCTTGTTCGTTGGTTCGTTGGATGTTTTTTGTTGTTGTTTGATTCAACTTTACAAAGTTGAGGTCCTGCAGCTGCAGTTGGACCTCTTCGTGGTTGTTCACTAGTTTTTTGTTCTTCAACTTTGCAAGCAGTTGGACCTGTTGTTGCGGTTTGCAGGTTTTGGAGCTGCGCTCCAGTCATCCCTCGTTGACAGGTAAGTTTCCGTTCCATGGTTTCGTTGCTATTCCGTGTTTGTTGTTTTCTATTTGCAGCTTGCAAGCAAGAATTTTCAATACTAGGAGTCTCTGCCTCGAAATCATGTTGCAGAACATCTTTCTGTGTGGCTGCTACGACCAAAATATTTTCCTTTTTCTTGAACATCAATGTTCTATACAGAACCCTCCTTTGTCGCAACCGTGGTGACATATAAAAAAAAACCTCCTCATTTTCCCTACTCCTGAAAACCATACGTTTGGAGCATTTTTCCCAATGTTCTTCTCACATTATATGTTCCTGGAAACCATACGTTTCGTGCATTTTGCCCAGTCTATTCCATTCCAAACATCTTGTTCCACTTTGAATGTCGATGTTGGACAAAGAATCCAGATCTGTGACAGTCACAATGAAATATAAAAAAGAAAACCGGATGTTCTCCTCTTATTTTATGTTCCTGGAAACCATGTGTTTGGTGCATTTTTCCCAGGTTGTTCCCTTCCAATCACATATGCCAACTTCAACGTCTTGGATATCGTGCCATAGTTGTTTCCAAAATAGCAATGCAAAGGGGTTTAGAAAACGAATTCGAAGTTGTCACAGGGGGCAAGCATCTGCTAGGGTCTTGTGACAAGGCATGATTTTATCCTCTGAATCAAAAACTCTGTCCACCTGTTGCCTTTGTCCTATCCTTTGTGTCTTGCAAATCATCTTCTGCCTTTGAAAAGCTTGTAGGATGCACACCAAGAATAGGTTCAAAAATGATATACCTTGAATATTCAGTCTCTGTGCTCAACAAATTTATAGTGTTATTTATTTGTGTTGTCTCTTCTATTTGGTTCATTGTTTACTGTATGTTTGTTTGCTTGTCATATGTTATGGCAACTAGGGGGATTGAATTTGACAACAAGAAGGTTGAAGGTTACATAGCGGAATTGGTATGCAGTTCTGCACTTGTAGTTTTCTATTTATCTTTTTTTTTCGTTTTTTTTTTTTCCTGTTCTCTATTTGCATATAAAGTGAATATAGATAAGAAACATCTTGAAAATCACAGTTTAAGAGATGAAACAAGTAATAGATGTTGAGTCCTATGAAATAGATACAAACTCCACTATACATGGCAGCATCGGCCGGGTATTGCATAACAATGGGATTTTTAGATTGGATGCATTCTCGTATACTATAGGAGATTGCATTTTCGATGCATTTTAGGTTCTATTGCATTTTCATTATTCCTCGACTGACCTACGCAATGGAATGATAGATTATTTCTTGGGTTGCTTAAAAAATGGCGACGTTGAGGCATTGGATTCATATGAATACAAATTGGCATTTGATTTTCTTTGGCAGTTGCATGGAATACATGATGTCACTACGTATTTTTCAAAGATGCAGTTATCTACATCTGCAATTATACCTGCACATGAGAGGGGACTTTGGGGAGATACATTTTGTATATGGTGGTTGTCTAAGTGGCTCAATATATCTATTGGAATATGGTCTTTGACAAGAAAAACAATATATCTACTATTCAACAAAACGACCTCCAGCGATTCATATGACATCTTGTTCCATGATGCCAATCTTGTTAGTGGTCATTATGAACCACTATTGTATAGAAAATTATCCATATGCAATCTTGGAGGACCTCATATTTACTTGTCCCTCATTTGCAAAGACCTTGAATCGCAATGGAAACGAATTATGCATCGTATACATTGCCATGGCTTGCAGATAGCAACAATTGTTGCATCTAGTTGTGGAGATAGCCTGTTCAATGCAAATTGTTATTTGGTAGCAACAGAGTTCGATGTGCAGTCGTTGCGGATTTACACTATACAATCCTTTTGCAATGCAATTATAGGCATCGGCCAATAGGATTTTAGCTGCTTGCATCAACACCTTTCGTTATATCTCCTAGAAAATATGTCGACAATTGGAAGTTGGAAAGAATACCTTGTAAACATGGCATTGCCATATGAAAAAGGAAATGTAGAGGGTGGCAGATTCTGTTTGCAATGGCTATCTATCATATTCAGAGTAAACATTCAGGTTTGGTCAGCCCTGCCAGATGACACTGTCCATTCCTGGTGTATTGATTCAAACTATGATCGAACAATTGACATCATCTCATTGAAAACAAATATGCCACATATCCATTATCAACCTTTGATGGGAAATACCACTAGTTCAGGGTCCACTGTCCATGCCACCCAAACCACATCGAATCTACATACGCGTAGCATGCTATTTAATGAGAATGAAACTCGTCCCAGTTGTGATGAGGCCATACAGAGCTTAAACAAAAATCGTATACCAACTTATCACAACTTGAAAAAGGTCATACATGAAACTCATCTGAGATGTGATGAGGCCATACAGGGCTTAAACAAAAAAAGTAGACTAACTTATCACAACTTGAAAAAGGTCATATGTGAGAGAAAAAAATGCACTGGTGGTATAGGAAATACTACCGGTTTAGGGTCCAGTGTCAATTCCAGCCAAACCACATCGAATATGCATAATCGTCGCATGTTATTTAATCAGAATGAAACTCATCCCAGTTGCCATGAGGTTATCATGGCCTTGAACAAAAAACGTAGACTAAGTTATCACTACTTGAAAAAGGTCATACGTGAGAGAAAACAATACATTACTACGCTTCCTTCAAGACAGAAACTGACATATCACAACCTAAAAAAAAATGTTCGTGCACAACACAAGAGAAACAGGAACAGTCACATATCCCACAATGGTCATGGCATTGTCCGAGAGGAAAAAATCACATTTCATGGGCTAGAACCAACACCATGCACTGCTACCAATGAAAACCAGCAAACACTTCCTATGCATACTTCCCTACGGGAGAAAGATGCAAGACAGACCTATATGAAACAAATCAAAGACACTCCTTCCATTGCATGTGCAAATTGCGATCAATTGAATTTCGCAAAAAACACTAGGTCTTTCACGACTTATTTGGAATCAGAATACCTCCACTTGACACTAAATGATAAAACATTTTCGAGTGGAAAAATCTGTCTTCCATGCAAACGGTCACTCGAAAATGGAAAACTTCCACAGTTTGCAACGCCTGACCAAATAAGATTGAATACACCACTACCAGATGTAAGTGCACTTATAGAACTTGAAGAGAGGTTTGTGTCTTTGTGAATTGCATTTGCACAAATCAAACCCTGGGGCTATAAACGACCCCAAATGGGCTTAACAGGGTCAATTATTAATGTGCCTGTCCAACTAGATGTTGTACAAAAAGCCTTGCCACAATTCATTAGCGATACAATGAAAATTGTTGTGGCTCTCAAAAGACGCTTGCAATACAAGAATGCATATCAGAAAAGTAAAGTGTGTGCGCATGTTGTCATGAAATCATTAAAAGTATTATGTTCCAGGGCCCTGTACAAAGCACATAACATTTGTATAAATGAGAACTTGAACAGTGTTCTTGGAGAAGCGGATGACAGCTCTGCATAGACTCTCAAAACTGCTAGAGAATTTGATACAAGTGATGAATCGGAGAATGAAACACCTGTTGAGATATTGGCACACGGATTCACTAATTCACAGCCCATTCGTGACTTGCAAGACAAGATTTTTGAAATTGCACCTATTGAGGGGAAACGTCCGCTTGGAATATTCAAGGACAGATCTGTTGAGGAAATGAACTTCCCAACACTATTCTATGGAGATCCATGTCCCAGTGACATTACAGAACGATTTAGTTACCATAAAATAGTTCAATGGGAGCTGCTACATTCAAGTGGTGACTTCTCCTGTCATATAACAAATTTGTTTTTCAAAATAATGTGCAGAATAATAGATCAAGTGTTGTCTTGCATGTGGGTGCAAATAAGAAAAGGCCAGCTACAAGGAAGAAATTTGTTGGCCAAAGATGTTAAGTACAAAGTAAACCTAGAAAAAATCCTGAAATCTGATATTGGATACATAGATTTAAAAAAAAATCGCATTTCTCTTGACTATTTGCAACAAAACAAGAAAACTATTTTTGCAATGATCCGACAATTGGGACCGCCAACATTTTTCATCACATTTACAAATGTAGAGTGTCATTGGGATCCATTGGTGGCTGCGGTATCTGACTTGCATAGGAACATGAAACGTAAAAAACAAACTAATACACTGGAAAATTATGACATTGAATACCTCATAAGAAAAGACCCAATGACATGTACTTGCTAATGTAGACATAGAATAAATGTTTTGAGACAATTGATATGCCATGATGAAACATTTTTTGGAAAAATATCGGACTACTTTTTTGTGACTGAATTCCAGAATAGGGGGAGTGAGCATGACCACGCACTGTTGTGGATAGCAGGTGCACCGGTCTATGGAGCTTACAACAACTCACAGATCGAGAAGTTTGTGGACAAATACATAACATACAACACAAATCATTTGGATCCAGAACTTGCCAAAGTTCATAGACATTATCATACAAAAAGTTGTAAAAAACAAAGAAAAAAAACTCACATTGCAGATACAACTTCCCCATGCCGCCAATGAGAAGAACAAGAAACATAGAGCCACTTAGTTTAGAGGACAATGTTGTCATTGATAAATCTAAATCCTTGTTCGCATTTCTAGAACAATGAGACTTTAATGAGTTAATGAGATTCGATGACTTCTTGACAAAGCTAAATCTAACAGAAGATGAGTACATCCAAGCCATACAATGTACGCTTAAACAACCAACAGTTTTCCTTGAACGAAAACTTTCCCATATCTGGAACAACAATTTCTCTAAGGAAATTCTAGTTATGTGGAATGCAAATATAGATGTGTAGTACGTCCTCAATGCATATGTTGCAGCATCGTATTGTACCTCGTATATGACAAAGCTTGACAAATCTATGACAAGTGCATTCAAAAGAATACGCAAAGAACATGAAAGAAGTCACATTGATGTTATACAAATGATACTTACGCTTGGTAATGCATTACTTAATCTTAAACAAATGTCTTCTCAACAAGCAATCCACATTACACTTTCCCTGCCCCTCAATTGTAGTTCAAGAAAATGTGTCTTCATAAACACATCTCCACTTGAGAAACACACATTTGTGTTTAAACCATCGTCTTTGCTAGAACAAGAGCCTGAAAATTCAGAGGACGTGTTATGTCTCTCTATTATTGATTATTACGTCCAACGTCCATCTTCTATTAAACATATTTGCATAGTAAAGTTTGTATCGCATTACAAAAAAAAAGGTGCACCCATATCAAAAAGAAAAAAACCCTCTATGATACGGTTTGTCAAATACAACAAACATATTGACTATGAAAACTACTGTAAGAAAAAATACTTTTATATGTTGATCCAGGTGGATATCAGTGGCCACCCACCTTTTACGACTGGCTCAAAACAGTTTTCTGACAAATTTGGCAATTTACTATTTTTAGTAGTTTTCAACTTTCGGGGCCATTTTGAGGGCCCAAATAAAGGTTTTTAGAGATAGAGGTTCTCAATGATAGCCAAAGGCATGATTGAGCCCCCAAAATGAATCTCCTCGACGATACCTTTCCAACGAGCTTTCATACGCCTAAAACGGAGATCGTATGCAAAAGTTGCAACCCCGGGAAGTTGATGTACTAACTTACCCAAATGGGGCCCACATGACTTTTGGCGCTTCATCTCCGAAGGTTAGGTTTTTGGATGTCTAGAACTTTTGGAATTCTTGTTTATTGTAAAAGGGCCTTCAAAGCCTCATTGTAATCATCTTCTTGCGAATGTGAGTAGCCGTCACATCTCTTCTCAGAGATAAGCTACCACCATTCTAGCAAGTCTTTCACTCTGTATTTTTACAGTCTCTGTACATTTCTTTCATTAATAGAAATCGTGTATTATTGTATCTCTGTGTTTATGGTTTCATCTCTAATATATTTTTGTTATATTATTGAATATCTGTGATATCTATGTGCGTTTCTTTATTATATCTCCGCTCTCATTTCGTGTCGAAAATAATCTAGATCAGTGGTATCATAGCAGGTTGCTCTTGATCATTTTTTCAGTGCATGTCCCCGACGAGGTCCGAGTATAGCAAGTTGTGTCTCGAGCTTGTCTCTCTTGAAGACAATTGCTCTCGCACATCCAAGAAACCCTCAATGGCGGAAGAAAAGAAAAACGACAGAGCAAACAATCCTATCAATCTGTTGCTTGAGCAAGCTCTCACGCGACAAAGGGACGAAATGATGGAGAATTTTGCCCACATCCTTCAATGCCTGTCGATAAAAATAGGTCCATATTCATCAAGCGACCACTTTGGAGGTACCTCACCTTTCAAGGTACAAGTTAATTTTGATATTCCTGTATTTGAAGGACAGATAGATGCAGAAGGCCTAGAAAAATGGTTAACTCTGCTAGAAGGTTATTTCTTTGTTCACAATTTTTCCGACAAAGAAAAGATCACCTTCACACTCCTTAAATCTCTCCCTCGTGTCAAACATTGGTGGGAAACTTACTGGGAGAAAAGTTCCACAGAGGAGTCTGAAATATACAGGGCCGATCCCACTTAGGATTTTTTTGTGGATGCGGTAAAGGAACAGTATTACCCTGTTGGCAACTATGAGGACCAGTACATGAGATGGACCACACTGTGGCAAGAGAGGGGCCAAGCAATTTCAGATTTCACCAATACCTTCAATACCTTGCGCACCAAGATGGGTATCAAAGACTCTTAGCGACATTTGGTTCTGAAATACCGTGGGGCTCTACACATATACATCCAGACTAAAATGGATTTTCTAGACATCTCATCACTCGGTGTTGTTTATCGATATGTTGTTAAAATCGAACAGAAATTTAAGCACCAGAACAAACGGGAGTTCGGGTCTGCAAATCCGCAACAACCGAAGTATGACAACGATAGCCCTAACAAACAGTCACCGGAAAACCAGTCTAAGACACAGGAAAAGAAGGGTCACGGGAAGACAAAGAAGGACACCGAAAAATGGTGCGAGTTCCGCAAAAGCCCTTGGCACAACACCGATGAATGTCACTCAAAATAGTCATTGGTGGCCGAGATCAAAGACAAAGAGACGAACCTTGATTCAGAATCTAATTCTGGAAATAATGGTAAAGGACAGATCATTAATGTGGACCCCACTGCTATTGTCGCGACCGCAGCAATTCAACCAGAAGAACCAACAGATCCCGAAGAGGGGGAGTGACTTTTTCATTCACAGATGTGGGTGAAGGGGACCTCGCTGCATTTTATTGTTGATAGTGGAAGCCAGAAGAACCTCATCTCAACAGAGATCGTCAATTAGTTGGGATTGTCGACAACACCACACCCGCAGCCATACAACATCGGGTGGCTTCGTCAAGGACGAGATCTTCGTGTCAGCCAACAGTGTCGATTTTCATACGACATCCAGCCCTGCAAGAATGAGGTCTTATGTGATGTTTCCCCACTGGATGTTTGTGATGTTCTCTTGGGCCAACCATACATGTGGAAGCACCATGTTGTTTATGAGTCTCGACCCCGCAATGTCATTGTTTCTCTGGGGGGTCATCTCTACAGAATACTAGAGGTAGTTCCAACTATTGTTCCACCTAAAAAGTGTCGCAAGGTAGTATCTCATACTGCAAAATTCAACTTCTTCACAATCTGTTCAAAATGGGAACATAAGGACACTGCAACCACTACAGCTTCGCCCCAAGCACCTTCTATCCAACAGAAGCAGGTCGACAAGGTTGCAGCAAAGCGAAAAGATTCCTTCTTCACATCGTACTTTCATGTAGCCCGACTTGTTGAACAACCTCAACCTCAACAGGTTTGTGACAGACTTCCACAAACTGAGCATCACGACATCTCCAGAAAGGCAAGCAGCTCACCAAGATGCAGATTCAGCAAACACTTTTCCCTCTCCCCCGGGAACTCAACACAATGGAGACCATTGTTTCCTAAGGAGGGAGGATTGATCCAGGTGGATATCGGTGGCCACCCACCTTTTCTGACTAGCTCAAAACAGTTTTTTGGAAAATTTGGCAATTTACTATTTTTAGCATTTTTTAACTTTCGGGGCCATTTTGAGGGCCCAAATGAAGGTTTTTCAAGATCAAGGTTCTCAATGATGGTTGAAGGCATAATTGATCCCCCAAAATGAATCTCCTCGACGATACCTTTCCAACGAGCTATCATACGCCTAAAATGGAGATCGTATGCAAAAGTTACGACCTCGAGAAGTTGATGTACTAACTTACCCAAACGGGGCCCACATGACTTTTGGCGCTTCATCTCCTAGGGTTAGGCTTTTGGATGTCTAGGATTTTTGGCATTCCTGTTTATTGTAAAAAGGCCTTCAGAGCCTCATTGTAATCATCTTCTTGCGAGTGCGAGTAGTCGTCACATCTCTTCTCAGAGATAAGCTGCCACCATTCTAGCGAGTCTTTCACTCTGTATTTTTACAATCTCTGTACATTTCTTTCATTAATAGAAATCGTGTATTACTGTATCTCTGTGTTTATGGTTGCATCTCTGATATATTTCTGTTATATTATTGAATATCTGTGATATCTTTGTGCATTTCTTTATTATATCTCCGATCTCATTTCGTGCCGAAAATAATCTGGATCATATGTTATGTTTGATGAAAACGAAAACACATTAAAACATAACTTCCCTACATGGGAAGTTGCGTATGTTTCCTCTGAGACGATAGTGCAAACCAATGAATCTATATTTACTTACAATGTTAATCCAACATGGGGTGATCTAGAAAGTGCAGTTAATCAACTAGAAAACCCTCACAATCTTGATGAGACATTCACAAACCGAAAAACTACCAGAACTCCCTGCGAGTCCTATGACTTGCAAGCAGATTTGCCTCGTCCTCAAGCATGCAACATTGAAAACGTATCAATATTTGTTTTCAAGTCACAAAACATCCTTTCATTATTGAAAATAATGAATACCACAGAATCAGACGTATGTTGAATCGAGAACAACAAACAATTCTAAAGGACATTGCGCTTAAAAAATGCTTGAGCATGCACACTCCTGTGCACTTGTTCCTTACGGGCGGAGCAGGAATAGGAAAGACATTCACAACGAAGGCACTATTCCAAATGCTTATATGAATCTATGATTCAAACAATTTCTCTGATCCTATGAAACCAAAGGGCCTAATAGTTGCATACACAGGAAAAACTGCATATAATGCAGCTGGAACAACAATCCACTCTGCATTTTTTATGCCTTTTAACAAGTCGCAGTTTCTTCCACTTAGCAAGGAAATGTTAGATACTTTGTCTAAGCTTTATGACAAACTACAACTTGTCTTTATAGATGATGCATCTTTTATTGGAAGTCGCTTCTTGTATTCCATTGACAATCAACTAAGAAACATAAAACATGTGCACACAAAATACTTTGGAAACATTGACATTCTATTATGTGGGGATCTTTACCAGGCACATCCCATCCAAGATTCTTTGATATTTGAACAACCTACTGTCAACATGAAAATAGTGATGCATGACTTCAGGAAAGACAATATTAAATGCTTTGAATTGCATACTACAATGTGCCAGGCAAATGAAACATTTATTGCAATTATGAATAGAATGCGGACAAATATCCAAACACATGATGACTTAACATATATCAATTCAAGGTGTATGTGACTTGCACCAACATACCCAACCTTCCCTTACCTGTTCTACATGAATAGGGATGTTGCAATAAATAACGTGCACATGTTATCGCTCATGCTTGGCGATGATATCATCATCAATTCAATTGACCTCGAAGAAGACAAACATGGAAATGTGCCACGTCATGAACATACAACCACTTTACCTTTGCAACTTGTCCTGAAATTAGACATGATGGTTGAAATATATGCCTACAACTATGATTCATAGGATGGCTTGGTCAATGGTGCAGATGGAATACTCAAAGGCTATACCAAAACATAAAAACTTGATGTCCTATAGACTAAGTTCCATGAACCACATATAAGCCACCGACAAGAAAACAAGTTGGCTTATCTATGTAATTCAAACACTACAAGAGATTGGACACATATCTTGAGAATATCAAAACCAGTATCGACATCAGCAAAGACAGGTCAACTGAAGATTCAAAAATAGTTTCCAATTAAACTTGCATGTGCACGTACAATCCACAGATCGCAAGGACTAACACTTGATAGTGTTGCATTTGAGCCTGCTAGAATTCGAATGCATGGACTTGTATACACAACATTTTCACATGTCAGAAGTATAGACTCCTTGTATTTACTAAGTCCTCTTACAAAAAGATAACTTCAAAGTCAAACACAAAGTTGATATTGAGATGCAACGCCTCAGGACTATCACAAAGTGGCATCTGCAGTATGATTACCAATCCATATAAATAAACTCATATGTATCAATTCTCTCACTTAACACGCATAGCTTACATGCATGCATCGATGATATACTCAATGACTATGACACAATGCAATACGATATTCTGTGCCTACAGGAAACATACATGGCATTATACAGGCAAAACAAGCAATTTCCAAATCACAATTGCAAATCGAGTTACATTACACATGGGGTGATGATATTGGTGAAAAAACATTTAACAATTTTGGAGCATATACATTTTGAAGAAAACAATGTTGAGATGGTGCTTGCAAAAGTTTGTTTCCATGGATCAGAAATTGCAATATTGAATCTCTATGCTGCTCCCCATGCAACATTCTCTAACATACTAAATGTTCTTTCCAATGCATTAGACCATTTGCATCTGAACGAAACCATTGTCATTGTAGGAGACTTCAATATTGACATGCTACAAAATAATTCCAGAACAAAAGAATTGGAAAACTACATGTGCAAATACAGTCTTCGTTTTGTTTTGAACAACACAAGCCATGTACAAAACGCACGTATTGACCATGTATGGTCGAATGTGCCCATTTATCAATACAATGTCTTTATCTTAGACACATACTGGTCTGATCATGATACAATTTGTATTGCACTTGAATTATGAGATATACATCAAACATATTGCAAAATCAGATTTCTATGTTTCAAAACATATATGTCTAGCTTGTTGCAGAAAACCAAGTTATCCAACTTCTAAGTTTTCCCTGGTTTGTACACAAACTGGTCTGATCACGATACAATTGGCATTGCACTTGAATTATGAAATATACATCAAACATATTACAAAATCATATTTCTATGTTTCAAAGCATATTTGTTTATCTTGTTGCAGAAAACCAAGCTATCCAACTTCTTAGTTTTCCCTGCTTTGTAATTGATTTTGGGCACAAATTTTTTATATATACACAAACATGGATGAAGAAAAAAAAAACGGTACTTTCTTCTAACACTATTTTATTCTATTTTATTTACTCTATGTACATATTCCTTGTTTTTTTCTTTACATGTGAACTTATGTTCATGTCCATTTTGTTTTATACTTTTTTTCATAGAAACAAACAGGAAAATTGTACACGGAAAATAATCTTAACCAGAAATGTAGAAGAATCTATGCAAAGGTGCATATTTCTACCCGTGTTCCGTATCCAAATTTTTTTCATTTACTCTGTCTATATTTGTTGCACTGGTTTGCAACTCTGTTTTTTTTTTCTTTGGATACTCCATATCTTCCTATATATTAACTTGTCTTCATGTCAATTCTATTTTCTGTGCTGCTATCTTGAAATAAATAAATTTGTACTCCATCTTTTTTTTTTCATGTGTTCCTACGTAGCAACTTGTTTTCATGTCCATTGTATTCTTTGTATTGCTACATTGAAACAAGAACACAATAATTGGGCACAATGATGGAGCCTTATGTGCCACATATGAAAAAGATGGAGTGCAATGTGACGCAACAAATAAAATGTGTATGCTTGAGACTAAGAGGTATGGTTACAAAAAACTATGATCTGCATACATTGTCCAATTTGTCCAGCTATATGTTTTTCTCATAGTTGATGTGTTTCTATCGCTTGATAATTATCACACTAAGTGTTGTTTTGTGAGGCATACAGTTCTTTGCTTCCTTTCTTTTTCCTCTTTTATACTTATTCGTTCTCCCTTTTCTTCTTCCCCTCTATTATCTGTTTTTGGTTGTTCAATGTAGACATCTTCTTCAAGTTCCCCATTCAGAAAAGATGATTTTAACTCCATCTAATATACTTTAACATTTTTGGAGCATGCATAAGCTAAAAGCAAACGGATTGCTTCCATTCTGGCAACAGGGGAAAATGTCTCTTCAAATTCGATTCATTCAATCTGTGCATATCATTTACATACCAATCTAGCTTTGTTCCTTGTAACATGTCCATCTTCATTCAATTTATTCCTAAAAACCCATTTTGTGTCGATCACATTCTTATTCTTTGGTCTTGGAACCTATTCTCAAGTGTCATTTTTCTCTATTTGATCTAATTCTTCATCCATGGCCTTATTCCAAAATTCATCCTTGTTGGCTTCTTCAAAACAGTTTGGTTCAATTGTAGATAAGAGTGTTAGGTGTGTTTGTTCTGGTGAACGGATTTTTCTTCTAGTCTCAATTCCTACATCTTTGTTTCCAATAATCTGATCTGAAGGATAATTATTTTGTACTTGTTTGCTAGGTGTCTCTGTAGATACTTGTTGAACTTGTTCTTTTTCTTCTGTCGGATTCTCTTCATCTTCATCTTCCTCTTCTACTTCTTTTTCATCTTCTTCTTCGAAAAGTTGTTCCATTGATTTGTTTTCTTCTTCCTTTGATTTTAGTCTGCATGTTTCATCAATTGTTACATTGATGTTTTCCACAACTTTGTTTAATCTTAGATTGTAACACTTGTATGCTTTCCTTGTACTTGAGTAACCAACAAGTATTTCTCTGTCCACACGAGAGTCAAACTTTCTCATTCTTCCATCTTCTCTTTTGATGTAGCATTTGCTTCCAAAAACTCTGAAGTGCTTCACATTTGTTGGTCTTCCTTTCCATAGCTCGTAGGGAGTTTTATCAGTGTTGTTTATGAGCATTACTATGTTTTGAATATGAACTGTTGTATGCACTGCCTGTTTCAAAAAAATATTTGTCAACTTTGAATCCATTATCATTGTTCGAGCCATTTCTTATATTGTCTTGTTCTTTCTTTCAACAACTTCATTCTGTTGAGGTGTCCTAGAGATGGAGAATTGTCTTTTTATTCCATGATTGTTGCAGTAGTCCATAAATTCCTTTGAGGTGAATTCTCCTCCATTATTCGATCTTAAGAATTTGATTCTTAAACCATCTCATTTTCAACCATTTCCTTATAGATCTTGAAGTTTTCAAAAGCTTCTGAATCGTTCTTGAGAAAGCAAACTGCAGTCATTCTTGTATAATCTTCAACTAATAACATAAAGTATCTCTCACCTTTTAATTCTTTTGTTGTAGTTGGTCCAACTAGATCAATATGCACAATTTCCAGTGGTTTTGTTGTTGAATATTCCTTTGATTTGA
>JZKD02S2341634.1:5049-16697 GCA_000966675.3 Picea glauca
AGCACTTACAATCCTTTGGTCATATAGATAGATCACTAGCACTTAGCACATTGGCCTAACATCACATTGATGCCCCTCCTTACATTGCCTAGACATCTATTTATACTTTACAAAATAGGCCTAAACATGGGTAAACCCATGGGCCAATATCCCATACCCATTACATAATCCCAAACCCCAAAAAGGACCCAAAAAGGGGTCGAGATCCTGTGATCTCTGCTTCATCTTGCGCTCCTCCTTTGACAGGCTGTCAAAGTGCCAAAATAGGTCAAACTTGACCAAGGGTCTCCCAAAACTTGGTCAAGGGCCAACACACCTCCTTGATTTTGAGTGTATGAAGGTGTTAACTATTTGATTCATATGTTTATTGATCTGTTTACACTTGTTAGAGTTGTTGAAATCTTAATTGTGCAACACACTACTCATTTCACATTGGCTACATGATTCACTCTTAGAAATGCCCTATGTGTTTAATTTTTTATTTCCTCTAATCCATCATTTCATCTCCCTTTTAAGCATGGTTGTCTGAAACACTCGTAGACATATGCCTCTAACAGTTGAGAGCATTTTTCAAAACTGAGGATTGTTTGAGGTCCTACAATTTCAAAAGAAAGAGAGAAAAAAAAACTTCTTGGATATTGCACACTTTCCTTACAAACCTATCATCAAGATTCATTTTGAGTCTTAGCCCATAGGGTACCTCAACATCATTCCAAAAACAACCTGGAACATCTCGAGAGATAACATATTGCAAAGCCATCCATTTCCCAATCTATAAATGACCCCTTACATGTGGATTGCTTAAAAAAATAAAATCATGGATTCTTATGGGAAGGTTTTAGTATCAAGATTTAATATATGCCACTAAAATTCGAATTACTAAATACCCACACCTAAAATCAGAAATATAAAGTTTCCATGACTATTCAATAAACATTACTAAATACCCAATCCTAAACTTAAAGATACATAGTTTCCACAATTATTCAATAAACAATGTCGGCAATTCCTAAAGTTGGATTACAATAATTTTGTGTATAATATAAGATAATTTAGTGTCTACAATTTCTAAGACAAGGCCATTACAATTTCTAAGGCTATTTGTGTCGCGTATTGAAAATAAATTAATTAAAAATCAAATAATTTTGACTCTCCAAAAATAACAATGTCCCTCCTTAGTCGTGGAATTAATTGCATGAATATCTTAAAAAAAGAAGAGTGCCAATGAAATCAATAAACATACAACAGGTAAAAATTCAGTTTAGCTATGGCGTCCAATTGCCATTCCATCCTTGCAACCATTGTACAATAAAATTTACAAGCTTAAAAAACTGTACCAATCACTTTTGAAGACATTCATTGATCATGATAAAAGCCAATTGTCCTGGATGCTTCCCTTCATGTGTTCCTGGGATAGAACCTCCACCTTCGAAGCCTTGAATATTGAAATCCCAAACAATCTTGCCACCTTACGAACCATTTCCAATAGACTCGGTCCTCAAAATTAAAAGAGCACAATGTAAAACACACCACCATGAAACAATGATCTGAAAATAACACTACCACATCATTAGTAAATCCATGATATGAAAATAACACTACTACATCAGTAGCAAATTTGAGGGAGTTGCTACTAATTCAGTGTTTGTTATTTGATTGTAATTGATATGCAGCCATATCAATGGAAATTTCTCACACATACGAGGCACTTTAGGATAGGATGCTCATAATTGTACCTCCACCAATATTGATGTGTAATGGACATAATTTTAAGGATGGAAATTTATTGATGTGTATTGGATATCATTTTAAGGATGGAAAAATTATGCAAAGTTTTAGTGAACACAAGCTAAGACATCTATTCTATGGAATCAATTTTTAATTTTATGTATAAACACAAATTTTATAGCAATTATTTTTTCTTATATTACATATTAAAAATGTTTGAGAATTAGATAACAATTTCTTTAAAACGTATTCCACATAAACAAATAATTTAAACTTCTTACATTATTAATTAATCAGTATTACATTTAAAATTTAAATTTATAGGCACATACTGTAGGTTTATAATTTAGTTAACACATAAAGAGAAATAAGAGTATTCACTATTAAAAAGAAAATTAGAGTATTTTGTGGATATATTCTTTCGAATTGTATGTTAAAGGTAAATAAGGGGTGAGTGCACAAAGTTCGTGGCCAAAAAAGTGGCAAGGGGGTCAACAGGAACATGCACTCGCAGGACCGCATGCATGTTCTTAGGACCACACATGCATTCCTAAACATATAGGTTTGGAAGTGCCTAAACCTCCACTCAACTTTCCATGTAGGTTTAGTGCCAGGAATGCATGAGTGTTCCTAAGAATTCATCTGTGTTCTTAAAATTCTTAAGAATGCATGCACATTCCTAGGAATGTGTGCATGTTCCTCTGTTAAAAAAATTTAAAACTTGGGCTGTGAGCATGATTTGTTCTCATTTGCACAAATCGTGCTCTTGTTTTTACTCTCATTGAGAAAATAGAGAGGAGATAGAGAGGAGCAGCAAGGTGAGCATCTTGCCACCGTGTCCATGTATGTTTAATTTATCTTATTTTTAACCCAATTTAGTCATTACCAATTTAGTCTTTTACTCCCAAGAATCTAAATTAAAAAAATTTGTAATTTTGTATTACAATTAAAAAACCAACCTAATTTACATACCATGGATTTTAATTTGCAACATATATAACAAAATGGAAACCCAAGACAATGTAAACTGCTTAGAATAAAACCAAGGACAGCGAAACCCCAACCGACCACAACCACCCATTGTAAACACTCAAATTGATGAGGGTTTGGTTATATTAAGAACCCTTGAGGAACAATTAAGGGATGCCAGAGAGCCTAAAAAATTCTCCTTGGCCACTTATTTGGACATCATTGTGAAGTCCATTGCAAGTGCCCAAGATAAATTGACCTATATTTCTGAATATATGGAAAGAGTGTATGAGTACTTGATCTGGATTATTTTCAACACAAAATGAGAGCGGAGATATAATAAAGAAATGCACAGAGATATCGCAGATATCCAATAATATAACATAAATGTATCATAGATGCAACCATAAAACAGAGATACAGTAATACACAATTTCTATTAATGAAAGAAATGTACAGAGACTGTAAAAATACAGAGTGAAAGTCTCGCTAGAATGGTGGTAGCTTATCTCTAAGAAGAGATGTGATGACCACTCGCATTCGCAAGAAGATCATTACAATGAGGCTCTAAAGGATTTTTTACAATAAACAGGAATGCCAAAAACCCTAGAAATCCGACAACCTAACCCTAGGAGATGAAGCGCCAAAAGTCACGTGGGCCCCATTTGGGTAAGTTAGTACATCAACTTCCTGGGGTCGTAACTTTTGCATATAATCTTTGTTTTAGGCGCATGATAGCCCATTGGAAATGTATCATCGAGGAGATTCATTTTGGGGGAAATATTGAAGGAAACTCCATATTGCAACCCATTTTCCAAAAAATGTCGTTTAGGGCCTCAAAATGGCCCCGAAAGTTAAAAAATGCTAAAAATAGTAAATTACCAAAATTGCTAGAAAATTGTTTTGAGCCAGTTGGGAAAGGTGGGTGGCCACCGATATCCACCTGGATCAATCCTCCCTCTTTAGGAAGCAATGGTCTCCATTGCGTTGAGTGCCCGGGGGAGAGGGAAAAGTGTTTGTTGAATCTGCATCTTGATGAGTTGCTTGCCTTGTTGGAGAAGTAGTGCTACTTAGCTTGTTGAAGGTTGTCACGAACATGTGGCTGGAAGGGTTGGACCTTTTTAACTAGTCTGGATACATGAGATGCCTATGTGTAGAAGGAATCTTTACGCTTTGCTGCAATCATGTTGACTTGTCTCTGTTGGATAGAAGGTGCTTGGGTCAAACCTGTAGTGGTTGTAGTATCCTTTTGTTTACCTTTTGAATAGATTGTGAAGAAGCTAAATTTTGTAGTATGAGATACTACCTTGTGGAACTTTTTAGGTGGAACAGTAGTCAGAACTACCTCTGGTATTCTGTAGAGATGACCCCCCAGAGAAACAATGACACTGCGGGGTCGAGACTCATAAACAACATGGCACTTCTACATATATGGTTGGCCCAAGAGAACATCACAGACATCCAGTGGGGAAACATCACATAATACCTCATCCTTGAAGGGCTGGATTTCATATGACAATCGACACTGTTGGCTGACATGAAGATCTCATTCTTGGTGAAGCCACCCGATGTAGTATGGTTTCGGGTGTGGTGTTGTCTACAACCTCAATTGTTTGATGACCTCCACTGAGATGAGGTTCTTCTGGATTCCACTATCAACAATAAAATGTAGTGATGTCCCCTTCACCCACATCTGTGAATGAAAAAGGTGCAGCCCCTTTTTAGGATCTATTTGTTCTTCTGGTTGAATTGTTGAGGTCACAAAAATAGCAGTGGGGTCTGTGTTGATGATATGTCTTTTACAATTATTTTTAGAATTAGATTCGGAATCAGGGTTTGGCTCCTTTTATTTGATCTCGGGCACCAATGACTATTTTGAGCGACATTCATCGGTGTTGTTCTAGGGGATTTTGTGGAAATCACACTATTTTCCGGTGTCCTTATTTGTCTTCCCATGACCCTTCTTTTCATGTGGCTTGGACTGGTTTTCGGGAAACTGTTTGTTATGGCCATCTTTTTCATACTTTGGTTGTTGAGGATTTTCAAACCTGAACTCCCATTTTTTTCTGGTGCTTAAATTTCTGCTTGATTTTAATAGCATATCAATAAGAAACACTGAGTGATGAGATGTCCAGAAAATCCATTTCAGTTTGGATGTATCTATGTATATTCCCATGGTATTTCAGAACCAAATGTCATTCAGAGTCTTTGATACCCAGCTTGGTGCACAAGGTATGGAAGGTATTGGTGAACTCTGGAACTTCTTGGCCCCTCTCTTGCCACAGTGTGGTCCATCTCACGTATTGGTCCTCATAGTTTCCAACAGGGTAATATTGTTCATTTACCACATCCACAAAAAAATCCCAAGTCGGCTCAGCCCCATATATTCCAGAATCCTCTGTGGAACTTTGATCCTAGTAAGTTTCCCACCAATGTTTGACATGGGAGAGAGCTTTAAGGAGTGTGAAGGTGATATTTTCCCTGTCAGAAAAATTATGAACAGAGAAATAACCTTCTAACAGATTTAACCATTTGTCTAGGGCATTTGCATCTATCTAACCTTCAAATATGGGAATATAAAAATTAACTTATACCTTGAAAGGAGAGGTTCTTCCAAAGTGGTTGTTTGATGAAGATTCACATGTTTCTATTGGCAGGTGTTGAAGGATGTGGAAAAAATTCTCCATCATTCCGTCCCTCTATCGTGTGAGAGCTTGCTCAAGCAACAGATTTATAGGATAGTCTTCTCTCTCATTTTTCTTTTATTCCACCATGGAAGTTTTCTTGGGTGTGTGAGAGCGATTGTATTCAAGAGATACAAGCTCGAGACCCAACTTTCTATAATTGGACCTCGTTGAGGACATGCACTGAAAAAATGATCAAGAGAAGCCTGTTCTGATACAACTGATTTGGATTATTTTCAACACGAAATGAGAGCGGAGTTATAATAAAGAAATGCACAGAGATATTAATGATATCCAATAATATAACATAAATGTATCAAATATAGAACCATAAACACAGAGATACAATAATACACAATTTCTATTAATGAAAGAAATGTACAGAGACTGTAAAAATACAGAGTGAAAGACTCGCTAGAATGGTAGCAGCTTATCTCCGAGAAGAGATGTGACGGCTACTCACATTTGCAAGAATATGATTACAATGAGGCTCTGAAGACATTTTTACAATAAACAGGAATGCCAAAAACCCTATACATCCAAAAACCTAACCCTAGGAGATGAAGCACCAAAAGTCATGTGGGCCCGATTTGGGTAAGTTAGTACATCAACTTCCCGGGGTCGTAACTTTTGCATATGTTCTTCGTTTTAGGTGCATGATAGCCCGTTGGAAAGGTATCGTCAAGGAGATTCATTTTGGGGGAAATATCTAAGAAAATTTCATATTTCTCCCCATTTTCCAAAAAACTTCGTTTAGGGCCTCAAAATGGCCCCGAAAGTTAAAAACTGCTAAAAATAGTAAATTACCAAAATTGCTAGAAAACTATTTTGAGCCAGTTGGAAAAGGTGGGTGGCCACCGATATCCACCTGGATCAATAATATAGCACTGTTTTGGACCAAAACCAAGTCAGAGACTTGGCCATTTCAAAACAATAAATATTGTCTATTTTTAGGGATCCTAGAAATGGATAAGAACTACCATTGACCAAGAAACACATCTCCATTGACTGGTGCATCCATCCCCAGATTAGTCAAAACTGAATGGATAGGTGGTATATGGTTTTTCATAAACCTCCCTGCAATAATAGGGAGGTGCCCTTATATTATCTGATAAAATTATGGGTTGAATTTATTTTGGGTAAGTATGTCAACTACTTTGACATGGGTGACTTCTAGGGGATGGGTTGAGGGTCCGCACATAACTGAGAGCATTCCAAGAATGACCCCATGTTAGTTCCTCATCCCTCCAGGAAAAGGCCTGACCCCCCTACCCAACATCCTCCTGTTGTAGAGAGATTGCAACAGGTACAACTAGACATTTCATCATTGAATCGTAGCCTAGTGAAACACATTAGATTTGTTTCACTATCTCTGCAGGAGATGCCTTCCAGTGAAATTGGTAAAGGGGTTGGAGATTCAACATACACAACAAAGTACAATGTAGAGAGGGCACATGGACATAGAAGTCGTCCATGTGAACCTCACAGATTCTCGAGCTACGGGAAGACATGTTATGGGATTATAGAGCCCAGTGGACAACATAGCTTCATGGAGGAGGTTAGTATCTTAACCCTCTCTATGTTATTTATCGTTATATATTTATTTTGTATTATGTTTATTTATATCAATATTTAATTGTATGTTTTTTTGAAGTTGTTATCTTCGAGCAGTAGAACCACATCGCCCATGGATGCATAAATGCTTATCCACACAATTGGTGTAGTAGTAGAGGTAGCCTGCTCATTCGGCATACCCACACACGGGTATGTGTCACATTTGATAAATTCACCATAGTCATTTATTTATTTTATGGAATCCTCAAATTTTTATTGTTCTTGTGTTTCTATAGGATTTGGGACTTGGCGATGTCGGGGAATGTCCATCTAGGATGGACAAGTCACCTGCATCACATGTATCATGTGTAGAGTTAAATATCATATAATTCTCAAAAAAAATTGTTTATGTTATTGAATTTTACTATTTGATACTAATAGTTCAATTCTATTAATATGTATCCAAGATGCAGACATCTTTTCTAGTTATAGTACTATTGCACTCCCTAGGCACCTGGGCATTGCTTTTGGGTTACCTTTCTCCAGGCCCAGGGAGTTGCAATCACTTGTACATCATGTGGAGGCCTATCACAACCCACCCTTAGCATATGTCTTATTGCACACATCCTCAGTGGATTCACACACAGGACACCCATTCACACCACTTGTATTCCACCCACCCCCACCACCATTTCCATTGGCTCCATTGATCGAGACTGTCACAATAGAGGTTGCCTCAGAGTGGGTTGTACAACCTAGTTCTCCATCTACCAGTGAATCTCCACCGAGACCTAATATATTCATGGTGAGATAATGTGTTGATGATAATTTTTAATGTTTCATGAATTTGATTTTACACATATTTGTTTAATTCTCTTGACTTGATCCTTGTAACTGATGTAGGGTGGAATCACAGAGAGATTGGGGTCGTGGAGGAGGGTAACACCCTTACGATTTATAGTAGCATATGCGGTGATTTTTATTAGGTTAAATTACAAAGTATTATTTTTTATGTCTATTAATTCATTGAGGAAAAAAACTTATAACAATGTTTTTTCTTTGTGTAATGTCCATATTGTCGAAGCACACCCAGACCTAGAACCTCTCAAGGTGTTTCCTCGAGAAAAAGAAAAAATATTTATTTCCAGGATGCTCCTGAGGGTGGCGAGGGTGGCAATGGTCAATGATTGACCAACTACTGCCATTTTGTATCTAGGCCACCATATGGATGCTTTTTATGTTAGTGCACTTGTTGTCACTTTGTCTATTGGGCAGGAGTTTCCATTTTGTAAAAAATGTAGAATTTAGACTATGTTGAATATATATATATATATAGACACACAAATAAATTTCATGGCACATTATTTTATGAATCTCATTGTTTATGCATTTTATGTTGATGAATATATGAATTCCAAAGTGTATGAATTTTATGTGTATTAATCCCTTGATTTTTTTCTAAAGTTATTATAAATACTTGCATTATGCATTAATGAATATATTATCATGGAAAAGATTGCTAAGTGCTAAATCCATAAGAAATTAATGGTTCTCAAGTAGCATTGCTTGCTAATCAACCATGTATCTCTACATCACCAATGGATAATTCCTTCTGAATTATTTGCATGAATGTTGTGGATATCCATATTCTAACTCACAACCAACAATATAGACAACCTCATGAATTATATCCATATAAATCCAATGACAATCCACCCTTAAATAGTGGTGACTTGAAAATATTGTGACCTAAAAATGGCATATTACAATACTTTATTATAGAAATAATTTTTCTCATTTATCTTCTACATAATTGTAAATCACTTAACAATCTCAACTCAATGTTATGTCAAATCAAACTCCATAACTAGTACTAGAATTACTCAATTACGAAGATGACATAAGATAAACTTCAATTATGCAAGTAAAGAACATTTGGACAACCCAAACACTTCATATATATTTAGAATATGAAGTACATGCACCTACCAATATCTTATCATAGGTTGTTTCATGTTGGGATCTTCAAACCCTAGCGATGGAAACCATAAGATAGCATTAGCCAATAGCTCACTCAATTATAGATCATCAACACGGTAGCATACACAATGGTAACTCCTTTTTGGAACCTACATTTGTATCCCACACTTGTACAAGATCAACTCCCTCTATCTTCTCGATAACAAGCACATTAGGTAGCACTAGGGTTTTCAAATGCCACAAAACCCTAAGTTATTCTCTTAGCATAGCTACATGATAAAAGTATTTATTTTCTCCTCTAGGTATAAGTCCTAATATTCCTAGTCTCCTTAGGAAAAAAACTTGACCCTAGTCTTCCCTTGACATTCCTTTGATAAGCCTAGTTGTTAGTTTCTTAGTTGATTCAATCCATAATTTGACCATTTTCTAGAATACACACACTATTCCCCTATTTCTATGCATGACATATATAAAATCATTTGATTTATGTGTAACCATTCATAAATGCAAAAAATATTATTCAATGACTCATTAATGCACTCATGTTTATTTAGGTTGTGTAGTGGGTATATGTAAATTTTGTTCAACCCATCAATTATTAATAACATTTATTCAGTCTTCCATTATGTCCACTAAACTTATTTATTTTGATCAATACAATGAGACAGTTCACATTGAAACTAGATCTTCGAATGGGTATCATTTTCCACCCAAATAAAGGTTTTGAGGTTATTTTCATGACACACCATAGAAAGTAATGCTATGATAAAAAAACTCCTCCAGGGAGACTTGAAACCATTATTATTTTCCCTTCACCATCTATGAGAGTTTACTGCACATTCCTACCCAATTTTTGGGTTAGAGCACACAAGGAGACAAAGGACCCACCCAAACCCAATCCCATAAACCTGTTGATCCCATGCCTTTCCTTTCCATGCTATGTCATTCATTTCCTTGCCTTCACTTTCCATTCGATGCCTTCCCATGCCTTTCCTTGCCATGCCATGTCATTCCTTTCCTTTCCTTCACTTGCCATGTCATTCCATGCCATGCCTTACCTAAATGAAAAAGTTTAATACGTAAATAATTCTTTTACTAAATGAACAAGTTTAATACGTAAAAGTTACAGTCAAAGGATTCATTAAGCATGTGATTCACAACTTGGTATCCCATATATCTTAGATAAAAATACTTGTATGAGAATTTCAATGTCATAACATAATCTCTCTTTATTCATATATCTAAGTTATCTTCATAGTTTTCAAACATGGATTATCATAATTAATAGGATTTACCTAGACCTACACCTACACCTACACCTACACCTTTACTTGCAATGTCATTCCATTCTTAGTCTTGTCATGTCTTGTCTTTGATTACCTTGCCTTGCATTGCTTTTAATTTCCTTGCATTTCCATACAAGCATGTCCTTGAATGTCCTGAGGAGCTGAGCTTCAACTCATGATAAAACTCCAACCGAGACTCGGATGGATGAACCATTAGTTGAATTGGATCCAGAGTATCAGGTTTTAACTAGTGGGGCCCCTCTGCTATCATTTCGTTGACCGAAAAACAGTTTGTTGGAGGATCTCCAGCACTAGAGTTTTGCTCAATGAGGCATAATGCAATTTCTAAAGAGGAGGTTAACTTTCAAGAACACTATGTTGGGAAATTTTGGGTAGTGTGGTCACATGGGCCTTGGCCAAACAGACTTGCCAAAGCTTATGGAACTCTGTTATGCTACTCAGTTTGGATTTTATGCCCTTGAACCAAATTGGCCACATGTCCTTGAATGAATTGAGGAGGTTAGTTGCAACTCACGATAAAACTCAAACTGAGACTTGGATGGACAAAATTTTAGTTGCATTGAATCCAGAGCACCATGTTTTAGCTAATGGGGCCCCTTCATTGTCATTCCATTGACTAGAATATCATTCATTGGAGGATATCTGACACTAGGGTTTTGCTCAATGAGGCATAGTGCAATTTCTGAAGAGGAGGTCGATTTTCAATAACACTGTGTCGGAAGATTGAGGGTAGTTTGGTCGCATGGGTCTTGGATAAATATACTTTCCAAAGTATACAAAACTCTTTTATGCTGATGATTTTGTATTTTATGCCCTCGGACCAAATTGGCCACATGTCCCTAAATGGCTTGAAGAGGCGAGTTGCAACTCGCGATAAAACTCAAACTGTGACTCAGATGGATGAACCATTGGTTGCATTGGATTTGAAGCACCGATTTTTAGCTAGTGGGGCCCCTCTGTTGTCATTCTGTTGACCAGAAAATAGTTTGTTGGAGGATCTCCAACACTAGGGTTTTTCTCAATGAGGCATAATGCAGTTTCTGAAGAGGACGTTGATTTTCAAAAACATTCTTTCAAGTGATTGTGGGTAGTGTGGTCACATGGGCCTTGTGTTCAAGGATAAATTCGTGAGTGCGGACACAAACCAATCTCCTCAGATCCACCTGGATCTGGAACAAACTGTGACAGAATACTACTCTTTCCCTAGTTCTAAAATATTGAATGGACAAGAGAAAAAGGATGATGTACTTACTTTAAGAAAGCTCTCCTTATCTCTGTTGATCCTCACTCTGCTACGATGCTCTTGCGTCATCCAATCACAACAACACAAACCAATCACAGTAAAGAGATTAATATATTCAAAACTCTAGACTATACATGTGATCAAGGAGTCATGTAATAAGATGATATCATCATTATGGGAAAG
>JZKD02S2341634.1:16707-28654 GCA_000966675.3 Picea glauca
GAATAAGTAAATGTTAAAATTTAAGTAACCTTAGTTGGATTTGTAAAACTTGTGAGGAAATGAGAGACACTTCCACACTAAACCTAGCAGAGGAGAAGAAGAATTTAATCAAGAACGTAAATGACAAAGCAATCACACAGTACAGAGAGATTTTACCTTGGAAACTCTAACCAGAAAAACCAGCATTCCTTGAGCATTTTGCTCTCTTGTTGTCTTATTCAATTTGAATAAAAGGTTACATGTCTAACCTTGGTCCACACCTGAAAAACAATCGACATCACACCCTCTTTCCTGTGCAAGAACAACCCTGTAGCCAATCTGGCTTACATCTACATGACCAACAACCTACAATTCATTTTCATATTTTCATATTAACCTTTATGGTATTTCAACACGCCTCTTTATGGGCTTTACAACAGGAAAAACCCTAAAGACTTGGTGCCCAAAAACGGTTATAGATCCATGCAAATCATTGGCTACAAATCCTGCAAATCTCGAGATTTTGTTACAATCAACTCCAAGTCGTATTACCATTCAACTACCAGTCGACCTTCATTCAATCTTCAATTGATAGCCACGCGTCCGCCTGTTGACCTCTTGTTGGTTGACCTCTTCGACTTGATGTCGATGTCTTTACCACGTCGAACTACCTCGACCTTCAACTTCAAATTTAACCAGTTGAATCACCTCGACCTCTGACTTGTTATCAATCCACCTCAACTTCGTCCATCAGTTGATTCACCTTGACTAGAATTTCACTGCAAAGAATATAACAAACCCAATATTCTCCCACTTCTTGTCTTATTTGCTGAAATGGGAAGTTCCTAAAATTTATTTTACAAACCAAAGGAAACAATGCCCATTTCCTCTCTACACCAAGAGAACTTCACAACACTCATAGACTTGGTCAACAAGTATGTTATGTTTTCCAACATGTCTACTTTCTCCAGTAGCACCTTGTTACTTTCCACCATATCTCTTACTAAATGGTATTGTACATCAATGTGCTTAGTCTTCGAATGATAAGCAGGGTTCTTTGCCAGAAATATTTCGCTTTGACTGTCACAACTTACCTTCATAGCTCTCTACTCAAACCTGATTCCTGAACACAGCCTTTGCAACCATATTTCTTCTTTGCTTCCATGAGTGGCCACCATGTATTCAAATTCTATTGTTGACAAGGCTATGACCGCCTATCGCTTACTCATCGAGCTTATTGCTCCACTGAACATCTTGAAGACATATCCGTTGGTCGACCTCCGTCGATCCAGATCTCCAGCCCAGTCGACGTTGACAAAGCCATGTACATTTAATTTATGAAGAAGGGGTGGCAGTTGATCCTGACAAGATCAAATCCATTATGGATTGGCCTACCCCAAAGGAAGTATATGATATCAGATCCTTTATGGGCATAGTAGGGTATTATAGGAGGTTCATAAAAGGATTTTCTAGGATTGGTTGCCCAATCACTTCCCTTCAGAAAAAGGGAGTTAAATTCATTTGGACATCAAAATGTGAAGAAAAAATTCAAGAGTTGAAATACCTTCTAACCAATGTGCATGTGTTGAAGATTGCAGACCCAAACAAGGACTTCTTTGTGTGTACAGATGTCTGCAAGGAAGGGCTCGGAGGAGTCCTTATGCAAGAAGGACATGTGATTTTCTACGAATCCAAAAATTTGAATGAGCACGAAGTCAACTATGTGACCCACGATGTGGAATTCGCTACCATAGTACATGCTTTAAAAATGTGGAGGCATTCCCTCTTATGTAGAATATTTGTGCTCATGACATACCATAGTGGGTTGAGATATTTGTTTGACCAACCAAAACTCAATGTTAGACAATCTAGGCAGATAGCTCTCCTTAGTGAGTTTGATTTTGAAATCAAACATATCAAAGGAAAGTAGAATAGGGTAGTTGATGCCCTTAGTAGAAGTATGAAAGTGGTTCACTTGGAAGCTGTAAGCAACTATGAATCAGACATCAAAGAGAGGGTCAAAGTTGCACAAGAAACAGATGCATTTTTTAAGACCGTGACATCGTACCTAAAGAAAGAGCTCGCAAGGCTGAAGTATGAAGGCTATAAGATGTTTAATGATGGCCTTCTAACTTACAAAGGTAGATTGTATATTCCTAATTGTGACGACTTGAAGAGGTTCATAATGGACGAACTACACAAAATACCATATACTGGTCATCCTGGTTATCAGAAAATGATCACGGCCACTAGGAGACTATTTTATTAGCTCGGACTAAAAAATGACATAGTTGATTACTTAGCTAAGTGTCTAAAATGTCAGCAAGTTAAGGTAGAGCACCGACACCCACAGGGTTGTTGTAGCCTCTACCAATTCCAAAATGGAAATGGGAAACCATCTCCATGGATTTCATCACAGGATTACCAAAATCAACCAAACCGAATGACGCCATCATGGTAGTTGTGGACAAACTGAGAAAGGTTGCTCACTTCATTCCCGTTAAGTCAACTTGCAAGGCAATATATATTTCCATTATTTTCATGAAAGAGATATTTAGACTGCATGGCATGCCTAAGGAAATTATATTCGACAAAGACACAAAAATTACTTCAAACTTTTGGAAATCTTTGTTTGTTGGTTTCGAAACAAAAATGTTATTTAGTACAGCGTATCACCCTCAAACTGATGGACAAACAGAGCAGTTAAACGAAGTAATAAATGATATGTTAAGGATACATGTAATGCATCAGCCTAAGAAGTGGGAAGACTACCTACCACTGGTATAGTTTTCCTACAACAATGGCTATCAAGAGTCGTTAAAAATGATCCCTTTTAAAGCCCTCTATGGAAGGAAATGCAATATTCCAATCAGTTGGAATAACCCAATGGAAAGAATCACAATCAGGTCATACATGCTAAAGGAAATGGAACAACAAGTAATTCAAATTAGGCAAAATCTGAAAATAGCCCAGGATAGACAAAAGAGCTATGCAGACAGAGAAAGAACTCCTAGAGAATTCAAAGCAGGGGATCATGTGTATCTCTGAGTTAGACCCAGGAAAAGCTCTTTGAGGATGGGAGCTTGTGCCAAGTTGGCACCTCATTATTGTGGACCCTTTGAAATTTTGGATAGAGTGGGATCTGTAGCCTATAGGATAGCACTCCCACCCACATTGAAGGCACATGATGTTTTCCATGTTTCGTTATTAAACAAATATGTTCATGATTCTAATCATATCATTGACTGGTCTGTGATTCAAGTGGAACCAGAGGGAGAATTCCTGCCATAACTTCAATGCATAACAGACAAGAAGGAGACCCCACTCAGGAATAGAACCATTGCACAGGTCAACGTGCAGTGGAAACACTTTGGCCTAGATGAGGCCACATGGAAAATGGAGGATGCCATGAGACAGGAATATCCATTTTTGTTTACTTATATACATACAGAGCACATCGGCAGATAGAACATCAGGGACGATGTTCCTTTAACGAGAGGGGATTGTAACACCCATGTTTCCCCAGTCTGTAAATATAACTATAACTGGACAAGATACTATAGTAGACTAAAGGTGTGTGAATGTCCGATTTGATGAACCTTTGTATAAAAGGTCAATGTATGTATTTTCTCTTATTAATAGAAAATGGATAAGTGTTGCATAACTGCTGAAAGGGGGGTTTGCCAAGATAGACCATGGATGCTATGAGAGAGATGGTGAGGGGAACCATAAATGGTTGAGATGACCCCCACCAAACCAATACCTTATTCGATTTAATGACTCAGAACAGTCCTCTGACCCAGATATGAATTACCAATCAGAGTGGTAGTTGGAAGAGTCCTCCTCAAGAGTTAATGAGGAGATGGGGCAGAGTACCCATCTGTAAGACTTTCAGACCCGACCATGAGTTGGGGATTCGGACCCATGCAACCTTGATGAGAAAGGAAAGAAAGAGGAGATCTACGAAGAGAGTAGTGTGGGAAAAGAGTGATCAGAAGAAGAGAAAAGAGTTTTTTGCAGCTCTTTGGTTCGAGAAAGCACTGGGAAATAAGCTTGTTCTTGATCTAAGAATTTGGGGGCAAGGTTTTCATTACAAGCCGATAAACGAGGCTGGTGAGTGACCGTGGAAGCACTCGGGCAGACCTCCTTGCTTGGTATAGAAAAAATTGTTTTCTAAGTTCTTGTGGGAGGAGGAGAGTAACCTTAGTCCTTGCCTATCGTGGAGTAAGAAGAAAGAGTCTCTCTCAGAGCATCATGGTCTAGCTCAAAGGCAGCTAGCGGTAAATCCGTCAGGAGTGGTTGTGCCTATGGTTGGGTGGAAATAGGCACCCCTTTTAGCAGTCGCTTCACGAACTCTGGTTTCCTGATAAGTATCTTTATACTATGTGTAATGAAATGGATGTTGTGATTGAATATATTCATATGTCTAGGACTGAGTTCTGTGTTGAATGGTTAAGTTAGAAATATGCATTATCTCTTTGTAAATTCATGTTTTTAAATGGGCGTATGCTTGACTCAGTTGAGCAATTAAAGAGTTGTAAGATGTAAGCCTATAATAGTGCCGTGGAAAGATTTATTGGAATGTTTAAGTCCTGTCGGTCTCTAAAATCTACCCTCGCGGGAATTCCAAGTTCAAACCCTGTGGAAGGAGGACGCCTCCTTCAAATCCTTCACCCGCATGACCGAGGGCTCATGCCCATGTCCTTAACCCATTTATGGCTAAAGGAGTTAGTGCATAGCCCACAAGAGTTTCCAAAGGACCCATGTGACCAAGGTCTGGGAACCCTACACTAGGCCTGAAAGAAGTTAAGCTTTCTGGCTTCGGAACTCCGAAGTGATTCGACCCTACCATTTATAAATTGGTCGAAGGAAACTGATAGTTACGATTACCCACCAAGTTAACCGACGCCTGGTGGTTTATTTATCCGAGAAAGTTAGACTTGCCCACCATTAAACCTTGATCCACTTTGTTATCGTGAAGTAACACGAACCACCAATCTGAGAGTATTTGAGAGCCCCTTGGTCATTGGATCTATGTCAAGACAACTTCGGTAAAGTCCCACTCTATAAGAACGGGGATGATATATCATCAAACCCCCCAAACGTCGAAGCCACAAAGTGTTAAGAGCCGTAGACCTAAGGACCTATAACTCCAACCCAGGTGATCAAGGCTATGACCTCGCTCAATTATTTAGGCGCTTGAACCGATGTGGATATTTATGATTAAGGGTGATTGCAAAGTCCCAACTAGCATGACGTTTATCTCCTTTCCCAGGTTCCGCAATAGAAATTGTTGGCATGTGGTGGAATCGATTCCAACCGTTGACCATGTCGAATCTACAGATCGATGGTCTAGGAGGATTGCGGAGGTTAAACTTGCACGGATGTTAGTTCTACCCCTGATCTCCATAATTTCTCTCCACCGTAGATCTTACTGTTTAGCGGGTAGAAATCCCCGAACGTTGAAGTTATGAATTAACGTCAGTTGTAGATTCATGGATCTACGTGGGCACACCTCGACCGTGGGATCTAATAGGTATTGGGGGAACAGCTGGCGGGAGCTTCGGACTTCGGATCTCAAAGAGATTTGGCAAGTAGGTGAAGCTAGGAACCCCCAGAGGCTACCATTCCCGAATTGACGTGGCACACCGACGTCACCAAGGGTGATGTGGACCCCTGTCATGTATGCCACATGTCACCCTGATTTGTGCTTCTCATGGACCCTAAATTCCACTAGAATGAAACACATGTCACCTCTTAACAAGGACACGTGTCACCCCAAGCCTCTACTGCGTGTCATCCCCCTAGCGCATGAATGCTCGGCTAAAGGTTGGTGGAGTACCCGAGACTTTGGGAGTTCAGAACTCCAGAAGGAAGTATGGTTCAAGGCGAGGGAACCTCTAAATGCCGAAGTTACGAGGCGATAGGAGCCATAGATCTGAAGACCCTTCAGGATCTCCCCTGACCGTTGGATCTAGACTGTATTCAGCACTTCGACAAAGTCCTACTCTGGGAGACAAGGAGTGTGGAGCAGGTAAACTCCCTGAATTCTGGAGATGTGAATAAACGTGAACCGTAGATATAGAGACCCTTAGGGATCTCTCCTGACCGTTAGATCTCGACCATGGTCAGTCTAGCGTTGACCACTCTGGGAGCAAGGAGAAATTCACACCACGAATTCCTCGAACGTCGAAGTTATGAAGTAACGGAGGTCGTAGATCCAGGGGTTATGTGGACACACCGTGATCAAAAGACCGAAGGACTTGGAAGACGATCAGTTCGAGGTGACGTGGTATGCTAACATCACCCAAAGTGACATGGACCCACATTTGACGTGCCAAGTGTCACCTGGATTTGTATGTTTTGCAGACACTATAGGCACATTAACACGTGGCACATGTCACCCACTGAAGGGGCCATGAGTCACCCCCCCTGGCACGTGTTCCCTTGGTTTATTAGGGGGTGGAGTAGTCGGGGCCCACCTGTCCTTACCTCCGAATATAATACATCACCTCGTGCAAGGAGAACCCTTCGAGAGTCCGGGACTTCGGGACTCCAAAGGTTTGGGGTGCAGTGTCACAGATAAACCGAAAGACCCGAAGTCCGGAGCCACGTGGCGAGATTATGGACTCTTTCGGGAGTTCTATATTTTGGGACTCTGGGGAATGTGTGCACAAAACGAAAAAGAGGCGTCCAGAGCCGAACGTTGAACTCCCCTCTAGCCTGTGTGTTAAATAAGGAACAAGCCCCGCCATTGGATTCGACAGTGGATGGAGTTCCACCGTAGATGTGGAAATATGGATATGGTATGAATGAGATGGACCCACGTGGATAAAGCCTGAAGAGCTTCGAGAGGAAAAAACTTGCAATCCATAACTCATATTTCAGTATGGTGGCAACCGTTAGAAATCTCGTGGAGAGCTGAAGTAGAGGGAGATCTCGGAATTAGGACTTGAGATAGTTAAAGGAAAACGAAATTATGATGCCCCATCCCTTAAAAGAGTATTTAGGGGTCGGGTGTGTTACACCCAATATCTCAGGGTACCAACTAAGGAGGCTCGATTGTACCCTTATTCATACTACCCGATTACCCAGGTACTAGAGAGCATCTTCGTGAGTGTTGTTCTCGATGGAACTATAGCAGTCAGGTGGTTGATCGGTTGATCTAGAGATGGTTTTAGGAGACCTAGGGGACTCCCAATATACCTATTGGTATGTAGGAGTGATGGTCTTGTACAGATTATGTATGATGTGGTACTACTCGAGGGGTACCAACAAAGGTTAGAGAGGTTTCCAACAAGGTGAAACATTTTTTGTCTAGAAAACCCAGTGAAATCGTCTATATGTCTAGCATGTAGTCTTCCCCACCGTAGTTTTACCTGCTAAGTGACATATCTATGTGCTTTAAAGACATTAGAAGTACATGTCTCTACCCTGAAAAAACAATTTCCCATGGTTTTCATAGAGAAAAGTGCTCTGATACCACTTGTTATGTACCAAATCTATTATATTAAGTAGAAAATATAAATACTACAGAAAGACTAGCAAAACAACAAAATGTAGAGAATCACAACCCCAAAATGATACCTTTATTGATGGAAAACAATGTTCACTTGACTCTTCGAGGGGGAAACCTCCAACGGAACAATGCTATATTACAATAATTCTCAAGACAAGCTTTCTCATGACTTCTACTCCTATTTATACTAAATCTGTATTCAAAAGAATAATCTAGAGGAAGATCTTTCTAGAAGCAAAAGATTCTATTGAGTCTTCTTACATTAGACTTGTTCACATTATTAACTAGGCCTTATTTATTAATATTAGTCTTTATTACATGGAAAATATATTATTCTACCTATGTGAGGGATTAGGGAGGTTAGGTCCCTAACACCTTAGACCATTGAATCCCTACTCCTTGTTGTTGATCCAGAAAACTTATAAAATAGGGGGTTGTGTTGAAATTTTTCACATTCAATCACTGGAAACCCTACTTCCTACTTCCAGTTTAGGAAATTTCTACATAATCTTCAATATTAAGAATTTGAGTGTTTTTTCAATGCAATATTATTCAGACAAGAGTATAACTCCTCATAAGTAGGAAGAAAAAAGTGGTTCCACTAACACCCTTATTTGAGACCTATCTCAATAGACTCCTTGTGTCACACCGATTGCAGTGAACCCCTTCATCCATAATCTCTTTTTATGTGGATCCACTAGCCCCATTACCAACTGCCTATCTCAATAGCTCAAAAATCCACATTGGTACAACTCTCTAGTAAATCTTTTTGTGTGGACCTACTAGCCCCATTACATCGCACCCATATCCCTATCCCCATCCTCCAATCATCTTTTTCTTGTGCACCCCATCCAAATGGTAATTCAAAACCAATATTATGACAGTCATGTTCCTACCTTGGAAATCCCGTATGATGAATTGAAAAACAAATTTCATTACGCTCAAGTTGTTACCGATCAAAACTTTACTACAATTAATGACAATCTCAACAAAATGGACAAAGTACTTGACCAACTATCCAAATTTATTGCTAAAATACATAGCCACTCACTCTCAGGAACAACCCTTCCACCAAGAGGGAGTTGAATCATAGCATTCCATGAGGTTTCACTCTAACCCCTTTGTTTGTGATTTGCACCTTCCTAAAGTGGATGTGAATAAATTTGATGGCTTTAGCCCCACTAGTTGGGTCACTCAAATGGAACACTATTTTTCACTACATGGCATCACCAATGACTTAATGAAACTCTGTGTCAATGTATTTTATTTAGACCCCAAGCAATGGCAATGGTGGCAATGACATAAGAATTCCCATGGGGGTTATATTGCTTGCACTCAATTTGTTGCAGATCTTTATGAATGATTTGAACTTGATACTCGTCATTTAGGCCACTTAACCAAGCTTAAACAATCAAGTATAGTTGAAGACTACATCTCTTCTTTTGAACAACTTGTTTTCTGCATTGAAGGCATGTCTAATACCTTCTTCTGAGAATTCTTTATTAGTGGTCTAAAGGAAGAAATTTCTACTCAAGTCTTAATGGCTCACCCTACCACTTGGCTTAAAGCCACTCAATGAGCCAAGGAAGCAAAACAAGTAATCAATGCCCAAATCAAAAGATCATCCTTTATTATGTGTCCTCATCCCACCAATCCCTCTCTACCTCTCAAGATCCACAAATTAACCCACACTAAAATGATAGAATGTCAACTTAAAGGCCTTTGCTACAATTGTGATGAAAAATGTTTTCCTAGGCACAAATGTAAGGAGTAAAAAAAAATTATGGCCATTTCCAAGGACATTTCAGAAGATGGTGGTGATTCACTCCCTTAAGAACCTCTACCTTAGCCAGATGATGGCATTCCTTCCTCTGATCAACTAGATGTGGAACCCCAAGTATCCCTACATGCTTTGACCAATGTTTCATCTCCCCAAGCCCTTAAATTAATTGGCTACATCAAGAATCGCAAATTCATTATCCTAATTGATAGCAGTAGCACCTTTAAATTTATTCACCATCAAGTTTCCCAAAAGACGCATTGTTATGTCCATGTAGCAAATGACTTTCATATCATGATTGCTAATGGAGGTTCCATGAAATGTGGGGGTTGTTGTGAAAATTTTCCTTGAATTTGGTGATTATTCTTTGAAATCCCACATGTTTTCCATTGAAATGGGTGCCCATCTTCACAAGGGTAAATGAACCTTAGGTGATTGTTGCATGAATATTGATTTTGTAGAGAAAATTGTTTTACAGATAAGTGAGCCCTCTCACTGACCTAATTGTAGTCAGTGAGAGACAACGAAATAGAACACTATGTATTTTCACTATAGATCTAAAACTTGTACATTCAAATCATGCTAAGAAGAGAGGAGAGAAGGTCTTACCTTTTGGTGATGGTTGTCCTATTGTTACCCACAATGATGCCACTCCAAGATCTAGCTCATAGCCCCTGCAATATGTCACCTACACATAAGCAAGAGACATACCTCTCTCAACTTTGTTTGGCTGATCCAGACAAATATCGACGACCACCCACCTATTCCACTAGCTCAAAGAACAATTTTCCATTTTGGCAATTTTTTTCAATTTTTCGGGTTCGAAACTTCGAGGGTCGTTTTGAGGCCCTAAATGATGTTTTTTTTTTTCTTTTTTTTGTTAGACCTTTTGGGGGGGCAAGGGTTGCCAACGACATTCCATAACCTCGACATACTTCTCATATAGATCACCTTTCCAATGAGGTATCGAACGCCCTAAACAAAGAACGTATGCAAAAGTTATGCCCTCGGGAAGTTGACGTATCAGCTGCCCCCATTGGGGCCCACAAACCTTTTCGCACTTCATCTCCTGAGGTTAGGGTTTTTTATGTTTAGGGTTTTCGCATTTATGGTTTATGAAAAAAAGGCCTTTCGAGCCTCATTGTAATCCAAGGATGATTTTAAGGATGGAAATTTATTTTTAAATGTAGAAACCTTGGCAAATCTTACTAATTCTTCATATGCCAACTATAAAATGTTTGGCGATGTTTTTGTAAAAATATTCAAATTTCTAAAGATTTTATATAGTTTGTATAAAATTTTGGGGATTTTTAAGGTAAAATAATTTTATCATATAGAATTTGGGCGAATCATTTTTAGAATAACGAATATTTTTTGGGGAAAAACCTTGGAAAATTAGCCCATGAGCGAAATTTAGCCCCTAAAATCATCCCTATTGTAATCAACTTCTTTCGAATGAGCATAAACGACACATATCTTCTAAGAGATAAGCTACCACCATTCTAGCTAGCTTGTGTGCTTTTGCATTTTACAACCTTTTGTGCTTTCGGACAAACATCAATAGAATCTGAGCTTTAATATATTGTGGTGTTCCTTGGCATATCTCTGTGTATTTATTTGTTATATATTTATATGTTTGCCTTCATATCAATCCCAAAATAATCTGGATCATTGGCACAAAGAGAAAACTATTTACAAGAAGATCTAATCTAATTTCTCAAGGAAAATCAGATCTACCAATGTTGGAAAATAAAAAACCATGAATAGTATGATGTGAATCCTCTATGATGTCCATAACCCAAACCACATTAGTTTTAAAACATATGGATAGACCTCCACCTTCAACATCATTACTACTAGGCACTTAGTCATTTCAATAAAATTCCACCAATTTTGTTATTTGCATCATAACCTAGTTGTGGATCTTGGCCTATCCTATACATTCCATAATGTGAATATGCATCCCATTACATCTTAATCCAAGCAACGCCTAGAATTCCAACCTGCGTATTGAAGATAATCAACCACATTTGAATACGAGTGTTTGGACCCATATAATCCTAGGAAATCGTGAATAGGTCCATCATTATAGGTTGACATTCCATTCATGTGATGACTATAACTATCCTAAGTGTATGGAGGACGTGGAGTTATGCTCTTAGAATATCTAATCCTATGATATCCATAATCATCCCTACATGAGGAATGTCTAGTAATTGTTCCAACAGATCTAGAACTCAAGGTTGAGTTCTCCTATAATATTCCCTTCCAAAAGCTTGATGTCTTCCATCTAGAAAGTGTCTTCCTTCATGAACCCCAAATTGACAATCACGTTCATTTGTCCTCCTAGGTTCAATATCATGCACATTTCAAACCCATGGACAAGGCACTCGACCCCTAATTCAACTAAGCCTAATTTATAAAGGTATGGACATGCTATATAGACATTTCCATCAGCATATAGAAACTTTTCCCTTAGGTTTGAATAATCCCTAGAAAGAAGATATGACTTTACAACCTCGACATTTTTTTTATCCCTTGGAAACAACACACAAAGTGCATTATTTATGAATGCGAAAACTAATATTGATAGTCTTATGGTAATTATTGACATCCTAGCAACAAGAATAAATTTTATGATGCTAGGATTACAACATGCATAAGGTGGA
>JZKD02S2341634.1:32337-44116 GCA_000966675.3 Picea glauca
CTGCGACAGCTGTGCCAACCCCTGTATGCTCCTGAGCTTCACACATTTAAATGCCCACAACTTCTCCAAGGACATCACTTGCTCAAGACCTGGAATCTCCTCTAACGCCGAGCATTCATAAACGTATAGTTCTCGAAGCTGTGTCAGCTGTGCCAACCCCTGTAGGCTCTTGAGCTTCACACATTCAGCTGCCGACAACTTCTCTAGCGACATCAAATGTTCAAGACCTGGCAGCTCTTCTAACTCGGAGCATCCAGAAACGTATAGTTCTCGAAGCTGCGACAACTGTGCCGAACACCGTAGGCTCTTGAGCTTCACACAATGATATGCCGACAACTTCTCCAACGACCTCAAATGTTCAAGACCAGGCAGCTCTTCTAGCTCGGGCAATCCAGAAACGTTTAGTTCTCGAAGCTGTGTTAGCTGTCTCAACCCCTGTATGTTCTTCAGCTTCACACACTCGAACAACTGCGACTCTTCCAAAGATACCAATGTTTCAATACTTGGTAGCTCCTCTTCGCACCGCCTAGCGCTCATCTTTTGAAGTTCTGAAATATCACAAAACCCTATTTTCCTCGCTCTAGGACTATAAGTCACTCCCAGGTTTACGAGTGCAGTTGGCAATGTTCCAACCTCTACCAAGTAATTACAATTCTGGATCTGAAGATGTTGAAGGTTGGGGCAAATACCCGTGGGGACTGATATCTTTGAGATTTCTGTGTTGAACAGTCGCAAGTGTTGTAGCCGAGGCAGACATTTGTCAAAGGAAGAGTCCAAATTACTCGATCTCTTTTCTCCTTTGGACTCTGTACTCAGTGTATTAAAACGCAGTTCTTGCAAAGAACAATCCTCCACTATCCACTCAGTCAACTGATTCAATAGTAGAAAGGAATCCGGCAAACGTTTCAAACTCCGGCATCCCCGCAGATGCAAACACTTCAAGTTCCTTAGGTAACGTCCGAGCGAAGGCGGCAGCGTTTCCAACTTAGGGGTTTTTAATACCAACTTTTCCAAAGGGCATGACTCTCCAATGGCACTCGACCATTCTTTTAAGTTTTGAAGCTCCAAGCATAATTCTTCCCGGAATCCCTGATGTAAAATTTGGAAAGGCAACACTTCAATTTTGTGACATTCTGTGAGATCTATGTATTCAAGAGTACTTATCTTTCCAAAAGGTCCGCTAGAGTGGGTTAAATTATAGCAACCCTTTAAATCAAGATATTTAAGTTTAATTAAATTCCCGAACGACTCTGGAAGCCTCTCCAATTGGGTGGAGCCAGACAAGTCGATGTGTTCCAGCATTGATAGATTCCCGAACGAATCTGGAAGCGTCTCCAAGTCGGAGTGAGACAGGTCGATGTGTTCCAGCGTTGATAGATTCCCGAAGGAATCTGGCAGAGAACTCATCTTTGCTCTTTTCAACGTCAAGTGTTTCAAGGAACGCAGATGACAAAATTCCTTTGGAATTTTGACAGTAATCCTCGACCATGAATACAGTGAAGTCACCACCATCCGTTCCAGGCGCTTCAGCTGCCCTATGGACTTCGGAATTTTGATAGTATCAGCACGAATCCGCAACTCCCGCAACCGCAAAGGTGCCTGCAGTATGTTCACGTGTTCCAATTATTCTAATTATAATAGATGACTGTGCTCTACAGAACCCTTCTGATTCGTTTGAGTTGTGCGGTGTCCTATTAAAAATGGCGGATAAACATAAAAACTTTAGATTCTTGACAAAAATTTGTTTACCTGCAATTCCTCTGGCCACAATGTTTCCAAGTAGTCCCCGTCCACTTCTAACACCCATAACTTCTTCATTGGAATACAAGGAGGAAAGGAAGAACAGCGACAGTTGCGCCAGCGAAACCATAATAGCTCTGGTGAGTCCACCCGCTCCAAAAGGCATTTCAAGAGATCTTCTTCAACGTCAATATCAAGAAATTGTAAGTTCAAGAGATCTTCTTCAATGTCAATATCAAGAAGTTGTAAGTTCTTCATTTTATAGCGTTCAAAGGATGCACGCTCGTCATCAAGAAGTTGTAAGTTCTTCATTTTATAGCGTTCAAAGGATGCACGCTCGTCATCATCATCATCTGACAATGCACGCTCATCATTATCCGACAATGCACGCTCGTCATCATCGTCCTCTGAGGATGCATACCAGTTTTTACCATACCTAATTCCCCGCACTTTGGTTGTTTCCTGTACATTTTTTAAAATCAATGACGAAATAAAATACTGCACCCAGATTTTTATTGAATGATCTATTGAAGATTGAAAGACTGATGTCTCAAAGGTTGAAAGAATCAAAGATTTTCATTATTATATTTTTTTAATCTTTTATATTATTAATTTTAATTTTCCTTAGTATTTAATTTATTAGAATAAGTGTTTTTTAAAGTTTTTATATGATAGGTATCAATTTTTCTTTCAAGATGTTAAATTATCTTGGATTAAGTTATGCATTTTATTAATAGGTTGTGGAGTTATTAGGTTATTTAGAATTAAATTAACTTAGATTAAATTATGCATTTTATTTTTAATAGGTTGTGAAGTTATTAGGTTATTTAGAGTTTTTATTTCATAGTAATAATTATTTATATAATCAAAATCGAGTTAGTAGGTTATTTAGAGTTTTTATTTTATAGTAATAATTGTTTTATATAATTAAAAATGGTTTCTACCATTTTTTAAGTCCATATTTATAGTTACGTAACTTTTCTTAATCTTAAAAAACTAAAAAAAAAACTCTACCCGGATCTCTATTGAATGATATATAGAAGATTGAAAGATTGACTACTTACATTGGATTGCAAAAAATCATCCATGTCTTTTTTGCCACGCCATAGACGACACGGCAATCCTGAACCCTTAGCAAGATCTCTCCCCAGATCTCTGAGGTGATCATGCATTCTTATGCAATTTTCCATTTTCTCGTCCACCTTGTCGTTGTACACCTCGACAAGGCTTTTGTTCATTAGACTTTGAAACCCCAGCGCGCCGTTCCAACCTGACCCGTCCCATACTCTTATGGCGGTATCCCTGTCTTCTCCTATGAAAAAACAGGCAATGTCTAAAAACATCTGTTGTTCGTCTCTCGGAAGAGCATCATAACTTATTTGAAGCCTCTCTTGTATTTCACCGGGAAGTATTTGTTCAAGTCTCTCCAACTGGCTTTTCCAATAAGATTTATCGATGTTTCCATAAAGAAGCCCCCCAAAGACTTTTAAGGATAAAGGCAATCCATTGCAAGCCTTCAAAAATTGATTGACCAGATATTCAAATCCCGACAGTGGGTGGGGCTGGCAGAAAGCATGCGAACAAAAGAGCTCTCTGGAGAGTTCTGTATTGAGGCCAGTCAACTTATAAATGGATGATTCTTGTACTCCTGACCTTGTGAGGATACTTTTGTCACGGGAGGTGATCAAAATTAAGCTATCACGGTGAAGGACATCCACAGGCAAAAGTGCTTTCACCTGATCCGCCTTATCTACATCATCTAAAACTAGTAAAACTTTAGAAGATGATAGATGCTTCCTCAGCATCTCAATACCTATATCCTTGTTGTCTACAGGCATGTCCCGTTGAAGCAAGCCCTTAAGAATTTTGCTTTGCAAGGAATCCAACGAGTTTTTATAATTTTCTCTTACATCTAATAAAAAGTAAGATTTACAGTAATTTACTCTCTTCCTGTTGAAGAGTTCTTTAGCCAGCGTTGTCTTCCCCACTCCACCGGAGCCAGTGATGCCGACGAGTTGAACTCTTCCGCTGTGCTGCTGCAATAATACGTTCTTTTCAAAATCTTCCACTTTCTCATCCATACCAGTGGGATATGTGGCCACATTCAACGGTATTTTAACACCTTTTTTGAACACAGCGTCAACAACCTTTTCTAGTAGTTCGCCCTCATCGCTAGTTATTCACAGGGAAAAAAAATATAGCTTTTAGTTTAATTAGAAAATAAATAAAACCATAGGTAAAGCATCATACACATATTACACATTGCATCATGTATTCAAAGATAAAATAGGGAGTAGTAGTCGGAATCCTCACTCGTTAAACGCCTTCAGATCTAACCCACTTATGTCTGCAGCACGTGAAAGAGCACTTCTCCAGTTCTCGATAGTTTTGGAGTTGTATCTCGGTTGAGAGTCATACGCTCTCTTCTTTTCGAGGTTGCGTAGAGATTCAGCATAGACTCCTTTGCCCTGTGTCCACCGAAGATCGGCGGGATTTACATTGTGAAACACTGGAATAATAGGAGCCCCCGACTCCAACATGAACAGGAGCTCGTCTAAACACCAGTTTGAATCTGCATATTTGGGGGAAAATATTGCAACATGGACAGAGGCGGTCCTAATAGCGCCTTTAATTTGACCTGGAAACTCTTCTCCCTCTTGTAGTTCCTGGTAGTCTAGAAAAACTCGCAGTCCATAGGAAATGAGGCGGCGGTATAGATGGCTGGCGAAGTTCTTCTTCACGTCTGGCCCTCTATGGCTGATGAACACGTCATAGCGGTTATTGTTGGTGGAATCAGCAGCGGTGGAGCTGGAGGTGGAGGCAGCCATAGAACAGAACAAGAAAGCCTTCTGAGTCGATGATGAGATCGATACAAATCGCTATAGAGGGCCTTAGTTAAGAGTTTCGAAGGGCTGATAAATTCGAGAGAGGGTTGTAAAGTAAAACGCGTGTGGTTGTGCAGAGATATATATATAACACAATAAACCGTTCACCCCTCGTTTCTGCTCATTTGAACATCCACCGACCGGGCGACCCGGTCAGTATGTTTCGACCCGTTTTTTACTTTAATTAATGCGTAGAGTTAGGCCGAGTACAGATTATCAAAATATTAAATATATAATTACAGGTGCAATAGACTTTATGTTTTTTTAGTAATAATTATTTTATCAAAATTGTTATGCGGAGACCCATTCATATTAACTCAAGCATTAAAATCGAATACCAAGGAGAAAAGTATAAATCTTTATTATGTGTTTTAAAGTAAAAAAATTTGTAAGTATAAATCTTTATATCATTACTAACATAAGTTTATATCTATTAAATTTATTAAATTTTTGGAGAGATTAAATTTCTCTAAATTTTAATTTTAATTTTTTCTCAAATTTTATATAATTTAAATGAATCTAATAGTTAAAAATATGTGTTTCTTCTTAAAAATAATAAATTTAAATTTTAATAAAATATATATAATTTTTTTTAATTAAAACAATTTTATTATTATAATATAACTTAACATTTTTATAAAAAAATATTATAATATTAAATTTTTGATAAAAAAATATTATAATATTATTAAAAACATATGATTTGTTACTTTCTGCGTAGGCTTCACATAAATTTACGTGTACAACACGCATTGTACCATTCTCTCTACTTGTGCGTGGGCTCCACACGGATTTGACAATGCGCTCCACTACATATGCTCTACTTTCTGCGTGGGCCCTACACGGATTGGCCCTCTACTTTCTGCATGGGCCCTACACGGATTGGCCTGTACGCTCCACTACATATGCTCTACTTTCTATGTGGACTCCACACTGACTGCACTGTATGCTCGACTGACTGTAGACAAACTTTAAAGATGGTCTATCGAGTGCCTTCTGGAATGAAATTGTCGAACCAACAGCACATAGACACCTATACACATAAAAGAAATGAAAGACGAAGATGCTAAGCCCACGATACCATGCCACAAATCTCATGAATGTTTTGTTACGTTCTGCGTAGGCTTCACGGCTTCACATAAATTTGCGTGTACAACACGCATTGTACCGTTCTCTCCACACGGATTGGACTATGCGGTCCACCACATATGCTCTACTATTTGCGTGGGCCCTACACGGATTAGCCTGTACGCTCCACTACATGCTTTACTCTCCGCGTGGGCTCCACACGCATTGTACTGTCTGCACGGGCTCCACCGATTTATGGAGAAATTCAGTGAGTTTGATAAATTGCATTTGGACAAGTATACACATAAAAGAAATGAAAGACTAAGATGCTCTACCCATAGTATAGATAAAAGCTTAACCGTACAAATTCTCCAACTGTAAAGAAGTGTAATTTGCTTTGCAAGTGCCCATCGGCCTTCGTAAAAATTCTCCTCAAAATCAAATTAGGTTTTATATCAAAGGTTTTTGCAATAAAAAGTAAAATTAGGTTTTATATCATGTTTATATTTTTAAAGAAAAAACACCATCTTTTCAAAATGTTAACAATTATCAAATTATCTTTCTTTATAATATTAACATATTATATTAAAAAATATATTATATTATTTTTCCAATTTATTTAGTTTAAGAAATTAAAAAGTATAAATTACAAATTTCTCAATATTTGATTTTTTTATAATATTAACATATTTTATTAAAAAAATTATTATATTTTCTTTTCAATTTATTTAGTTTAAGAAATTAAAAAAATATGAATTACAATTTTTTCAATATTTGATTTTGACTATATCAATTTTTTAATTACTACCTTAGATTCATTTAATTCCAAATCTTGTGAGGTGGAAACCTTTAACTTTTATTTAAGTTTTGCACCTTAAAAAAAGTTTGTACTTTGAGAAATTTGATATCTCTCCATACTTGAACATAATGAATAATTATAGTTTTTTAATATTATAGTTTTTTAGCTTTTATATTATTAATGTCAATTTTCCTTTCCTTTTAATCTATTAGATTTTTTTTTTTAATTTTTATATAATAGGTTTCATTTTTTCTTTCAAAATATTAAACTAATTTAAATTAAATTATGCATCTTATCCTTAATGGGTTGTGGAGTTATTAGGTTATTTAGAGTTTTTATTTCATCTTAAGAGTTGTTTTATATAATCAATCGACTAAATATGCATAGTCGAGGGCTATATAGAGGATCGAAAAAAGGAAGAGATCCAGATGACCTAGGAATGGGAAGCTAGATGCCAGTAGGAAGAAACTCTTTGGCGACAAAAGTCCCGAATCAGATGGCTAAGGGAAGGAGAGCGGAGCACCAAGTTTTTTCATAGAACAACCATTGCCAAAAGAGCCCACAACAAAATCCTGAAAATTAAGGATCGGGATGGGATCGAGAGAGAATCCCACAAGGAGATTGAAAATACTCTGGTAAATCACTTCCATGGGATAGCCCAAGAACCCAACAAAGACTGAACGGAGGCCATCCAAAGGATAACTTATCACATCCCCCGTCTAGTCATCGAGGAACAAAATAACAACCTAAATAAACCCATCGCTAAGGAGGAAATTGATCAAGTGATCCAGGAGATGCCCAATGGGAAAACCCCAGGGCCAAATGGTTTCACAGTGGAATTTTTCAAAGCCTGTTGGGAAGTGGTCAAACATTGATGTTTATAGGGTAGTGGAGGACTCTAGACGGTCAACCTCCATTCTAAAAGCACTAAATGCTACAATGATTACTCTAATTCCCAAAGAAAATGAAGCCATGACCCCCAACTGGTACAGACCCATAGCTCTATGCAATGTGGTTTACAAGATAATTTCCAAAGTCATAGCCAATAGATTGAAACCCCTCCTACCCACACTGATCTCACAAGAACAGGCGAGTTTCGTGGAAGGAAGACAAATCATGGACAACATCATCCATGCCCACGAGCTAATCCACACCCTCAAAATCCAGAGGAGAGGGGGGATGATAATACAACTTGACCTAGCAAAATCCAATGACAAAATTAGCTGGCACTACATGGTCAAGACTTTGGAAGCCTTTGGTTTCACCCAACACTGGATCAGTTGGATTGTCAGCCTAGTCTCAACAACAAGTTACTCGCTCCTAATAAATGGAGCCCCAACCAAACGTCTATGGCCTACCAGAGGCATCAGACAAGGAGACCCACTTTCCCCCTTCCTGTTCATTCTGATGATGGAAGGTCTCAGTCAAAGCATAAAAAGTGCAACAACAACAAGAGAAATAACAAGCATCAAACCTTTCGAAAACTGTCCTACTTCCACACACCAACAATTTGTGGATGACACCTTACTCCATGGCACACCCACGATCAAGGAATTAATCAATCACTCCAAATCTATGATCTATTTCTTCAACAGCAACCCTGCAATCCAAAGAAACCTGACAAACACTTTGAGATTTGAACGGAAAACACTCCCAACCAAATACTTGGGCACCCCCCTGACAGACAGAGCATACAAAATGGCAACATGGGAAGGAGTGATCAACAAGTTACAGGAGAGGGTGAAAAACTAGACGTACAGATCCCTCAAAATAGCGAGGAGACTCATATTGACCAAGACGGTTCTACAAGCAATTCCAACCTATATGATGTCTGTATTTCCTGCCCCCAAAGGGATACTACAAAAAATACAAACCATCCAAAGGGAATTCCTATGGCGAGGAGTGGAAACAAAGAAAAAATGGGCCCTGGTGGCCTGGGAGAAGGTCTGCAAACCAAAAAGAAAAGGAGATCTAGGGCTACAAAGACCTAGAAGTAACCAACGAAGCCTACGGGACGAAACTCTAGTGGCAATGGATCAAAGAAACTTCTACACCGTGGGTAAACCTCTGGAAGGCCAAGTATGCCCCTGACATAAATGACCAGGACCGAAGTCGCTTTAGGGGCACCAGGGAAGGATCAGCCATTTGTAATCTAGCTTGGCGCAACAAAACCTGGATCCAGATACATAGCTTTTGGGAAGTGAGGAATGGTAAAATAGCTAGATTCTGGGAGGATGCTTGGCAACAAGAACCCAGAATGGAAAATCCAGATAGGGAGGAACTCCAACAAGACATGATCGCACAAGGAAAAACCAAAGTCTACCACTATTGGAAACAAGAAACAGATCACAACAGATGGAGAATCTGGGACAATCTCAGTTCGCAAAATAGAGACCAGACCGCAACAATCGTGAAAGAGGTGGAGGAGGAACTGGGGAAAAGGAAAATTGCAGTCTCAGAAGAAGAGGACCAATTAAGACGGGGCCAAAAAAATGGCGGGGAATTCAACTTGAAAGAAGTCCGACATTACATTGCGGACCAGGACCAAGAAGATCCAGTGCAACAATGGGATAATCTTTGGAACAACCCCCAATGGATAAAATTAAAAAAATTCAAATGGTTAGTACTTCACAACCAAATTCTAACTTGGAAAAACCTAAGGAAAAGGGGATTCATTGGCCCGTCACGATGCCACCTCTATCAAGCTAAGGAAGAAACAATGAATCATCTCCTCGATGAATGTAACTACACAACAGAGATCTGGGACTGGGCGGCAGGTATCTTTCGATAGTCCAATAGGATCCGAGGTAATATCTATGCAACCATCAATACCTAGAATGAGAATTACAGCGAAAATGAAGAGGTGAACCTTTGTTGGACTCTCATTCTGGGGATGATCGTATGGGCAATATGGAAGGAAAGGAATAGACGCATCTTTAAGAATGAAAGCCAGTTGGAAGGGAAACTCAAGGAAACAATAATCTCTCTGATAAGAGAAATGATGCAGAGCCGCAACTTCCAGACTGGAAGAGCGCAACCCGCAGGCCAGGACTCTCGAGTCCTAGAAGCTTTTCACCTAAAAGACGGGCACAACCGCACACAAGTAAAGCAGCTACTGCAACTCCAAATAGGTGAGCGCAATTAGAATCCCCCTCCAGCAGGGTCCCTCAAGTTGAATTTCAACGGGGCGGCAAAAGGAAACCCGGGTATGATAGGAATGGGAGGGGTAATCATGGATAGTGATGGAAACATAATCCGACTGTACGCTGGGAGTATGGAAAATTCAACCAACAATGTAGTGAAATTCGGAGCCCTGGAGATCGGTCTCGAGATTCTAAGCCGTGAAAGGATGACAAACACCATCGTGGAAGGTGACTCCACGTTGGTCATCAACACAGTGAAGAGACTCCAAAATGACACCAGAGTGGGCAAAATTCAAAGGCACTAGTGCTTGGCACACTCCCTGCAAAAAATCCAGGAGCATCTGCAAACGATGAACACAGTGGAGTTGCGCTGGGTACGCAGGTCAAAGAATGGCCTGGCAGACAGAATCGCTAACGAGGGGGTTAGCAAGGAAGGACCAGAGCTAGAAATTACCTGGAGTAACATCTCGAATGGTCAGTTCAGAACATATTGCATCCAACTAGTGACAAAAGACCGTGACATCAACTTAAGTACGGACGGCCACATCGAGGAGGGAGGCGCAAGGCCAAATGGCGGGCACGAGGGATCTAGGCATAATCTGACTACCCAACACTCGACCACAAGTTACAATGCAGACTTAGACCACACAGCAGACGGGGGTACGGCACCAAGGTCTTGTCAATAGGCAGAAGTACAGGGGTAGTTCATGGGAAAATATAGACGGCAATCAACAGGCCACAAATGATGAAGGGAAAAAGGTGTTACCATGGACCAGTATGGATACACCTCACCAAAGCACAAGTACGGGGAGTAGCACAGTTGGTTGTACAACGAGTAGGGGCAAGGGCTGACGCAGGGTTTACGGTCGAGTCATCATGATCACACATACCGAGACAGGGAAAAAGGACGGGAAGGTTCACCTCTACAGGCAGACCATGATTGCTAGGATGAGCCCACAGCTGGGAAAATCCCATAAGAGAAGAAGCACCAAGAATAGTTACAGACAGGAAAAGCGCAACTGCAGGAGCTACCACAAAAACAAGGGCTGTGTAGATAGGAATAGGAGGAGAATCCAGGAAAAAAACTACCACAAACTAGCTGGGATGGTACGTATGAAGAGAACGCACAGTAAGAGAAGCCCTAGGAGAAAGAACCTCTGACAAGCCCCCGGAGGATTACAATGATGGAGCAAGTGGCCAGAGACGCCAAGGGCACCTTTCATACGCTGGTCGAACCAAAGGGAAAAGCGACCATCACCAGGTGGGAGAAAGAAAGCAATGCTAAACGTAAGGGAAAATATTGGGAGGAACTAATTCAGGAAGCGGACTGGATAATGGACCCAGGGGCCATGCAGCCTAGAGAAACCCTCTACCACAAAACGATGGAGATGGCGTGGCGAACAAAGATGTTAATAGGCAAGGTGAGATCTGAAAGGAAAGATGCAAGTTGGAAGGATAACAAGGACCACAAAAATTGCTAAAAGAGATCCTGAGTTGCCTCAGCAACATGGAAGCTAGTACAAAACAACTAGCTAAAGACCAGAAGGACCAAAAGGAGAAGATGGAGCGAGTGGCAGCCCAATTCCACCTATACTTGTGTTACGTCCATCACATGGACATCATGCCAACAGACCGGAATTGAGCACCGACCCATATCAGAAAGACTCATACGGTGGTCCAGAAGGAAGAGAACAAGGATAGGGAGGATGAAGAAAAGAAACATATCATCATCCTGGACTAGAGCCTGGTTAGTTAATGGTTAAGTCATGTTGCTTAGCGTAGGGTCAGCCTCAATTTTTGTGTTGTGTCTTTTACATATATGTTTTTGTTTAGCTTTTCAAAATTGGATATGGTAGGACTGGACCGGTTTCCCAAGGTGGCAGTCTAGCCATACCCCTCTACTATCTCAGAAAATGCAACTCTGGAATCCCTGGTCTAGTTTCATTTTTGGCAGACCATGGGAGTCCCCCTTTTTGTATTATAATCTCTTTTAGTAATACAGGAACTTATACTCACTTATAAAAAAATAAAAAAAAACATTATTACAACTTAAAATTAAGTTATGTTGAGTTTATTGTCAATAAAAGAACATCAACTAAAGCATTAAATCATACCACCCAAACTACTTTGTGTAAAAGTTTTCA
>JZKD02S2341634.1:60150-73055 GCA_000966675.3 Picea glauca
CATTTTCATTTTTACCCATTTTTGAATAAGTGCAAGGTGCACATTAAAATTTCATAAGAAGGGTTATTCTTCAAACTACCCATCACCTGGCTCAGAAGTTAGCACCCTAACTTTGCGCATAGTAAATGCATGATACTATGTATACTTTTAATACTAATGGAGAAAATAAGGAATGAATAAAGAATCAAATGACCTCCCTTTCACACTATATTGATTCTAGAATTTTAATGGTGAAAAGAAGGAATGATTCAATAATCAAATGAAATCTCTTTCACACTGCATTGATTTTATAATTTTTGGATAGAGAACACATAAATGTGTGAGTAGGATCTAGATATTGTTGATTATTGCAGCTTCATGAGACATCCTCCAGATCATTCTCCTTTGGATTGAGTTGAGAAATCTGTGAGAGAGCCCATGTGAAGGGTGTGTCAAGCTCCTCTAGACTGAGTTGAGATGACATGTGGTCTCCTGTCGTGCTCCTTTGGACTGAGTTGAGATGACTTGAGATGGTCTCCTGTCAGACTCATATGCACTTAGTTGAATAGCCTTGAGATGGTTCTCCAAATGGTACTTCTATGGACTTAGTTGAGTTAATCAGTTGAGAGTGACGTCCGTGTGGGTGAGTGTTGGGCTCTAAAGATTTCCTAAAAACAACCTTAGTCTGACATTAATTTATCAACTGAGGATTTGTCTTCTCTTTCAAGGATGTTAGCAAAGTCTATGCAGATAGTCGTAGAGCTTTAAATCGTGTAGATAATTCAGTTAAAGCAAATGTGAGTCTATCTAAATTACTGCAATAATCAAGTTCTTTACACATTCATTAAAAACTCTGAAACTAATAACTCACTCAACGGAATTGTAATCTAAACAACAACACACCATGAATCAAATCATCAATCAATTTATTGAATTCATTTATCTAAGGAACAATAATTTAATCTGCGAAAACACTTAATGAATTGATCTCTCAATGATTAATTTGTTGGACAACTGAGAGGGGGGGTGAATCAGTTGTCACTGTGCTTAGACAATTATGCCCATTTTAAACTCATTACCAAACACTCATTGATGATCACAATAATTTAGGGAAATAAGCAATAGAGTATTCAACATCAATCACACACATGAAATACACAGAGACAAATATTCCCGAGAAACCCATAAAGGGAGAAAAACTCTTCTTCTTGATGTGATAAGTAGTCTTTATTTTCTATACATTATCATTCTTATGAGCTTCAACTCCTTTTGAGGCTACCACCTCTATTTTACAAGCAACAACTTGCTGAGAGCACCAACTCTCTGGTTTCTCTAGCACCCACTAGAAGGAAGCACCAACTCCCTAAGTGTTCCAGCACCAACTGGATGGAAGCATCAACTTCCAGTCACACAGGCACCAACCTGTATAACATAGAACAATAGTTCTCCCTTTCACCACCCTACCACCCTGGTTTTTCTGGCTGTAACCAGATAGAAGCTACAACTCCCTGTGTTCAAGCACCCACTTGAAACTCTGAGGACAATAGTCCTCCCTAGTACCTCCCTAACACCCTGAAATATATATCTTTGATTTCTTAAATCTATCACAGTGATACAGTATTTATCAATGGCTTACCAGTCTCATCATTGTTCTGCTACACTTCTCTGCTCTGCCTGCATCTGTGTCTTGTTGTTGCTCGCATCTTCTTGCGCACCCTCTGTTCAACTTCTCTTTTTCCTTTTATGCTCTATGCTACCTCTTCATTCTTTTTGCAGCATATCTGATCTCCACTTTCGGTACTGCGCCACTTCACTTACTACACACTTGCATGACTCTCGAAAAATAACTCTATACTCTCTATTCTGCATGTTTTTCTCACCTCGAGTTCTTTGCTTGTTCATTATTCAAACTCTTTGTCTTCTCTGGCAGTTATTCAAAATCTGTTCATCATCAGTGGGCATTATCCTGAGATTCCTTGGCTTCTCTAGCAATCGCAACTCTTCGTCTTCTCTGTCAGTTACAGCTAGTCGTCTTTGGCTTCTTTGGATTCTAAGCCCCTTCTTTCATGTGACCACCGGTGGTGACCAAACGCCTATTCAGAAGGCACTTCCCGATCTCAGTCTAGTGAGTGCTAGCTCCGTTTCTCGATATGACCTTGGGCGATGATCTCATGTGACCACACGATTGCGAGTGCATCCAAAGGTGGTTTGAATCAAATTTCTTTTCACCCCGCAATTTACCTCGCGCCTACACGTGTCCTTTCTCCAAAACCGTGGTTTCGATTGTGGCCCTCCTTCAACTTTTTAAAGTTCACGCACCTTCAATCCCCGCAATACGATGAGACTGTCGATCTTAGGATCTTGACGATGCTCTTGAGCAGACGGTTTAGATTTGTTCTTTCATGATCTGCGGATCAAATCTAACCTCCCTAAATCAACGACTATGATTTACTTCGTGATCTGGGCTCCGGGAGTTTCAAATCTCAACCCTTGCTTTCTTCCGTATGCCAATCTTCTGGAGTCGATGATCTACGGACACCTGCCCTTCTCAATCGACGGCTCTACTCTATTTCAGGAATTTGGCCTTTCAACCACATCAATGGTTTTGCGGCCCCTTTCTCGATCAACAGTCGAGATGTCCTTCGGGTCTCCGGACTTTTGAAATCTCAAGTCTCAAACTTTACTTCCCCTCGAAGTTTGCGGATTACTGTCACGTGTCCTTTCTGAGGTGGTCTGCCACATGTCCTTGCTGATGTGGTTCTGCCACATGTCCTTGCTGAGATGGTCTGCCGACGTCGGTGAGACGTGTAGGTAGTGTAGTGGAGTGTGACGTTGGAATGCAGAGGTGGTATGTATGAGTGGTTTGGTGGTTTACTCGGAGGGGGTGTTAGGCGGTAAGTGGTAATGAGCGAGGGCGGTCCGAGTTGACAGGAAGGTGACACTTATGAGGGTCCCACATGGAAAATACCACCAACTCGGATCCCCCCCCACAGTTAAGGGTAGAAAGGTCAGGGGGGTCTGATATGCCCCATCGACCGTAGATCTGAGTGCCCGATTCTCGACCGATGAGATTAGCGCACCCTTCTTCTAACTTATCCTGTCCTTCCACTTTAGAATGATCTGACGGCTGAAATTTACTTTAGATGACTCGACGGTTGACGATTTATTTCGGCTCTCCGAGCTTCGAGTATTTCAAATCTCAAACTGACGCTCTGGATCAGACAACCTAGATCCACTTCGGATGATCCGACGGTTGAGATTTACTCTAGATGATCTGATGGATGAGATCTATTTCGGATGATCGGACGATCGAGATTTACTTTGGTTCTCTGGTTCTTCGGGCTTCGGGGACTTCAAATCTCAAACTGAAACTCTTGAAGTGATTTCTCTGGAGCGTAACCTCCTCACATCTTTAGACCTGAAAAGAGTGTTGGTCATTGATCAAGATATTATATCAATGACTCGATCTGTCTACGATGCATCTTTGCCTTGTATTAAATCCAACGACTCTTCATCTTTGCTTATCTTATCCTTCCATTTATTTTGATCCGAAGACTGAGGAAAATTTGGGTGATCGAGATCTCAGATCTCAACCCTTGCTTATCCTGTCCTTCCACTTAAATCAATCAAACGACTGATAGAAATTAGGATGATCGAATTCTCAATTGTTTTGCCCTACTTATCCTATCCTTCCATTATTTCAATCCTACGATTGTTGGTCCTCTGGATCAGTGATCCAACGACCACTGTCACTCTTCCTCCTAAGCTTATGATCTCTCTAACTTAAAAGGTTTTCTAAGTGTTCACGGGTCTCGACCTTTGCTCCTCCTATGAGTCCGTCTCTTGGACCTCGTCTGCACTTTTGGAAACCGCTATCTCTTTTGAGCTTTCTCGTCTTCTGCGCTCTCGAGGTTTGGTTCGCTGTTGTTATTTCCATCAATGACAAGCACATTCTTCCTGTAAACATGCCAACAATCTCCCCCTTTGGCATTGATGACAATCCTGAAAGGCTGCACTATTCTGCTTAGACCTCCAACTATAGCATATAGACAACACCTTGTTCTCCCCCTTTGACATCAATTTCAAAGAAAATAGAGAGTGAATTTGTGCTCCCCCTCATCAGATATACGAGGAGCACTCTCCCGCTGATCAGATAGAAAAAAATGCAACATGGATAGAGGCGGTCCTAATAGCACCTTTAATTTGACATGTCAAGTCTTCTCCCTCTTGTAGTTCCTGGTAGTCTAGAAAAACTCGTAGTCCATAGGAAATGAGGCAGCGGTATAGATGGCTGGTGAAGGTCTTCTTCACGTCTGGCCCTCTATGGCTGATGAACACGTCATAGCGGATATTGTTGGTGGAATCAACAATGGTGGAGGTGGCGGAAGCCATTGAAAAAATAGGAACAAAACAAGGAATCCTTCTGAGTCGATGATGAGATCGATACAAATGGCTATGGAGGGCCTTAGTTAAGAGTTTTGAAGGGCTGATAAATTCGAGAGAGGGTTGTAAAGTAAAACCCGTGTGGTTGTGCAGAGATATATATAGAACACAATAAACTGTTCACCCCTCGTTTCTGCTCATTTGAACATCCATCGACCGGGCAACCCGGTCAGTATGTTTTTACTTTAGTTAATGCGTATAGTTAGGTCGAGTCCAGATTATCAAAATATTAAATATATAATTACAGGTGCAATAGACTTGATATTTTTTCATAGTAATGATTATAATCAAAATTGTTATGTGGAGACCCATTCATATTAACTCAAGCATTAAAATCCAATACCTAAAGTTTGCAGAGACCTTTTTATAAAATTTGCAAGTATAAATCCTTATTATGTGTTTTACCATAAAAAAAAAATCGGAAAAAACATAGATTCAAGAACAATAATTATAAAATCATTGTTGTCTATGGGTAGGACATGTCCACGAGGGAGGTTGATTTATGTTATAATGTAAGCTACTAAATTAGAGGGTGTTTATGGAGTCTTTGGGTAGGACATGAGCACGAGGGAGGTTAATTTATATTATGATGTGAGCTATTAAATTAGAGAGGGTGTTTATGGATGCAAAGAATTATACTTGTTTTCTTCTTTATAAAATCAAATTTACACATAAAAAAAATTATTGTTTTTTCTAATTAGTGTAATATCCCCAATAGAGTTAAGTAGGGATTTTATGAATTTTTATGCAATTATGTTATTTTTCTACAAATATTTTGCATTCATTCTGCTAAAGACATTTTGTCAAACATATTGCAAGCATAGTAGATACACTTTGAATAGAAAAGAATCATGTAATATTTTATTATGAATGGAGAGTGAATACAAACCTGGAATCATGCCATGACCTCCTCAATAGATGAGATCGAACCCTCCAAGTGCCACAACCTCTCCAAGCAAATCACTACAACCCAAAATTGAAAACAAACCCAGATGAAGCTTCAATGAAGATCCTGGACGGATCCTCCTTTTTCTCTAGCTAGGGTGGATATTGCACCACCAAAACTAAACCTACACTAGAAAGGTTTTTCCCAAAACCCCAACCAAAACGCTTGTGAAAAGAGCACCCATGCCTTCTAAAACTTTCCCCTTTTGACCAAATCAAATCTAACTTCTAGAATTTCCTCTTTTTGGCTAAATCAAATATAACCCTTATTTTCCCTCCAATTTTCACTTTAAGATTAAAAGTCACTTTAATAATGGTTAAGTAACTTAGTAATCTAAAGTTGTTTTACTTCCCTAATGTCACTTTAAAAACATAACATATCCTAACTAAGTGATATTAAAAGACCCCCCTTTTTACACCTTTTTCTCCACTAACAAGCCACATAAGTCCCTTCTACTACAAAGCAGGCGTACCCAAAAATGAGAACATGACACCAAGCAGATGTTTGTGCACCTTCACAATGTAATGGTTCTTAACTTTAGTTCCTTTAATTTTTTCTGAGTTAGGTCCTTCTTTCACTTTTCCCATTCCAAAGTTGAAACATCGTCATGCCCATAACCTCTACAATTTCCTCTTCATACTGATGGAGACCTTTCCTTAAACATGGCACCTAGCAAGCCACAATAATAACACTATTGGGACATTGTTTCCCATGCTCCGTCTAGACCTAGAAGGGCCTTGGGATAGTCAAACTGATAAGAGAGTATGTTAGTTATTGCAAATTCTCCTGGATCTTCCAACTTCTCCATTAGGTATCTCCAAAGAACCAAATTGCAGCCCAAAGCCAGGGAGGAATTTTCAACTACCTTCACAACTTGCGAATTAACCATAATTCCTTCATAATTTGCCATATCGAATGAGACAAACATTAACTTTAGACTAGGGTGTGGAAGTTTGCACATAAAAAAACCGATCTAACATATGCTAGTGTTGATGACCACCATCCAAATGATGGAATGAACGAAGTTGACAAGTATATTCCCCTATGTCCTTTGCATGTATATGATTTGACAAGTGGTAGGGGGAGGCTTACCACCTTCAATGTCAATGGTTGCAACACCCTTGCATTAGAAGCCTAGGTGGAACAATGATCACAACATGGGGAGGTGGGATGCTCTTGTTCCTCTACTATCACTCGAAACAAACACACCTTCAAAGAATGTGATCCCTACATTTTCCATTCTATCCATCTCCTTGGTATGCAAAGATATAGACGAGAATTTATTGAAAAGTGAGATTGTTCTTTAAGTGGTTTTGGTGATTCACTAATCTTTCATTGGATTGCTCACAAAAAGAGACTAAATGATGATGGTGAAGTCTCCCATTATGGAGACTTTAAGAATACCATGATTTAGCAACGCATTAATTTCATTAATTTCTTGAAGTGTTCATGGTGTCTTTGCCTCATTGTTAGAGATTTATCCTCAAGCAATCTTAATAACTTTTCATTCATCCAAATTAAAAGAAAAAACCTTTATCTTTCATTCCATTAATAAAAAATTAATTTAAATGTTCAAAAATTTTAAAATTATTTGTGTATTTTTTTTTATTTTAAAAAACAATATACAAATTTATACTTTAAATTATATAAAATTATAATTCAAATATAAAATAGATTTAACAAATAATTTATTAAATTAAATTTAATAAATACTTTAACTTTTATTCAAAAATAAACTTATATTATAACTAAGATTAACATAAATCCATTTTAACTTCACATCTATTAAACTTCTATTAAACTTTTAGAAAGATAAAAAATATTATAATATATTAAACTTTTAGAAAGATAAAAAATATTATAATATATTAAAAAACATATGAGAAATAAATTTGATTCATAATAATTCATGTTTTGTTATTTTTTTTAATTTTTTTTTTAAGTTATCGGCCCTAAGAGCCCATCTCTATATCTCTTTTTTTTTCCACGATGAAAATTTCTCTTTTATAATCAAAAGTTTATAAATTTTTACATAGCATCGATTACAGTGGCTATCAATACAGAGATCTATGGAGAAAATCATGTATCAGCACGTCGACCTGTGTATAATACTCAAATAGAAGCACGCGGCCAGTCAAAGAAAAACCAATAAAACACAGCCTAATGCTCTGTTACATGATATCACTGGTGGATGTGAAGTGCACAGCAGGTAGCCTGTTTTATAACCAGATTATACTGCCTCTGTTTTATATATCTGTACATAAAGATATCGCCGATCTATCCCAGTATTCTGATGCAAAAAACAGTGGAGTTATTCCAGAAATTGTTTCAATGACTTGGAGAATGCTAACATCAGATTTTGAGCTGAGTTGAGGGGCCCTCGTTTCCATCCTCCCATCGGGCTAAGGTTATGAGACCGCGGGGCTGGGATAAAGCCAATTTTGAAAGGTGTTCCGCAATGACATTGTCTTCCCTGTAGATGTGAGATGCAGATAGATTATTGATGAGCCTTTTTGCTTCAGTGGTTCTCTCTTTCCAGCATTCCAGTGCAGTTGATCGGAGTTCAACCTTATCATTTATCCAGTTGATTATGACTCTTGAGTCTCCGAGGAGTAGCAGGACTTGTATGTTCAGCCTTTGAGCCAGGATAAGGGAAGCCCATGCTCCCAAAAGTTCATCTTTGGTGTTGGTTCCTTGACCTCCGTTGAGTGTCCATCTGTAGGAAGTGTGAGAGTTGATGATGAAGTGGCCACCCACCCCGCAAAGAGATCCATCTAATAGTGTTGCACCATCGAACCAGGCGATGGCTTTGTCATAGGGAAGAGTTTTAGAAGATCTGCAGAGTTTCTGATTAGTGATGGGGGTGGAGAGTCGGTTGACAGCTGATAGAATATGTTTAGTCACCAAGTTAACCGAGGGGGATTTGTCATCAAAGATGGTTGTGTTTCTTGTCAGCCAAATATTCCAATAGACGGTGGCTGACAGTGAGGGGTAAAGTTGTTTTCTTGTGCACCAAGAGTTGAAGCAAGAGAATGTCGTTGATCCAAGCCACTGTTCAGTTATTTTTAGTGAAGTATTGCCCTGATGCCAAACTTGCCGAGAAAAGTGGCAGCTCACGAGGAGGTGGTGTGAAGTTTCGCTGTCCTCCTTGCATAGTATGCATCGGTTTGGTCCTGACCAACCCCAGTTTTGAAGGATATCCCAGACTAGGATTTTATTTTCCGTCAATAACCAGGTGAATAATTTGAGTTTCAGCGAACAGTTCCACTTCCACAGCTGTGTGCGCCAGGTCTGATCCCGATTTGGCCAGGTAGCCTCTGCCAATGCTTTGTAGATGTTCCTGATAGATATGATCCCAGATTTATCGCCTCCCGTCTAGATGAGGGTGTCTGGTCTCTCCTGTATGTATGCCGGCTTCATTTAGGTGGTATGTGTAATTATTCCATTCAACCGATAGCTCACTGTCAAGAGACAGCGAGGAGCTAGTGACCCAGGATTCGCCAAGTGAATTCCTGCTGTGGGGGGATTTTAAATGAAAGAGATAATGTAAGCCTAAAAAATGCATCCGCTCCAGCAATCTAAGAGAGAGTAGGGCCTTAACACCCATGCCAAGGATATCATCTTTGCCTATTTCAATAGCAGTTCCAGTGCCCGGCAGCCACGCTATCCAATGAAGGAGAATTGGGAGTGATTTTAGAAGGTGTTTCCACGTTTGTGAGCCCCCCTGTGGAGTAAAAGTGGCGGATCTGAGCCAGGAGTGGATCGGTAGGTGGGAGAGATATTTGTCTTTTATCAGTTTATTCCAAATGCTGGGTACCATTAGGATATGCCAAAGCGTATTTTCCGAGAGAGCAAGGTAGGAAAGGTGCAGATTTCTCAATCCCCAGCCCCCTAAATTTTTTGGCTTTGAGAGCACTTTCCACCCACAGAGATGTATTCCTCTTCTTTGCTTGTTGCCATTCCAGATAAAGTTGAATATTGGTTGACGAAGTTTCTTTAGCACAGATTGAGAGATGTGTGCCAGCGCCATCCAATATATCGGGAGGCTTTCTAGTACTGCCTTAATCAAAATGTATCTGTCGCCCATTGATAAGCATTTGTTACACCAGTGTTGAATTCTGCGTTCAAACTTTTCATATAACTAGCTCCAGTCCTTTGCTTTGTAGCTAGATGGTTTGATAAAGTATCCAAGATAGTTGAATCCCGCCTCCAGGTCTCGAGAATCAATGCCAAATAGTGTTTTCGGCTCCACAGGATCGTTTCCCTTGCACCTGTGGCCAAGAACATTGATTTCTGCAAATTTATTTTTAATCCTGTAACAGAGCAGAAAATTTTTAGCACATTTAATATTTTTGTCCATTCAAACAGGGAGTCCGATGTCATAATAATCACATCATCTACAAAAAGAAGATGCAAAATTCGAGAGCCATCTCTATATCTCTTACAAATGAGAGCCATGTCAAGAAGCACCTACCGCACAACACAAACATCAACAATTAGCCACACAAGTCAACACTCAAACCAAGCGCTAAGCCCACGATACCATGCCACACATCTCATCAATGTTTTGTTACTTTTTGCGTAGGCTTCACGGCTTCACATAAATTTACGTGTACAACACGCATTGTACCATTATCTCCACTTGTGAGTGGGCTCCACACATATTGGACTATACGGTCCACCATATATGCTCTACTTTCTGCATGGGCCCTACACGGATTGGCCTCTACGCTCCACTACATATGCTCTACTCTCCGCGTGGGCTCCACTGATTTATGGTGAATTTGATAAATTGCATTTGGACACGTATACACATAAAAGAAATGAAAGAAGAAGATGCTCTACCCATCGTATAGATAAAAGCTTAACCGTACAAATTGTCCAGCTTTGTATAGATAAAGAAATGTAATTTGCTTTGCAAGTGCCCTTCGGCTTTAATAAGAATTCTCCTCAAAATCAAATTAGGTTTTATATCATGTTTATATTTTTAAAGAAAAAACGCCATTCTTTCAAAATGTTAACAAGGAAATTATCAAATTATTTTTCTTTATAATATTAATATATTATATTAAAAAAATTATTATATTAAAACAATTATTATATTATCTTTCTAATTTATTTAGTTTAAGAAATTAAGAAAGTATGAATTACAAATTTTTTAATATTTGATTTTGATTAGATGAATTTTTTAATTACCATTGTAGATTTCATTTAATTCGGGATCAAATTTCTTGAGATGGAAACTTTTAACTTTTACTCAAGTTTTGCACTCTAAAAAAGATTTGCACTTTGAGAAATTTAATATCTCTCAATACTTGATAAATTAGGAGTTAAATGTATTTATTATTAGATAATGGAGTTCACATATATTTTTTAATTTTTATTATTATTTTAATGTTATATATATATATATATATTTATATATAATCGTCATCATCATCATAGTGGAAGTTAATCATCATCATCATCATCATCATCATCATAAATATGAAACTCATATAATTTTTTTTATTTTTTATTATTATTTTAATGCTTTATTTTTATTTTAATGCATTACATGAAAATCTCCCCATATATATATATGGAGCCACATAAAAAAAAATTAATTTATTATTATTTTAATGTGTTATTTTACATGAATTTCTCTCCCATAATGAATAATTATAGTTTTTTAATATTCTTTTTTATTATTATAGTTTTTTAACTTTTATATTATTAATTTCAATTTTCCTTTTCTTTTAATTTATTAGATTTTTTTTTTTGCCCCGGATGGGGTGACACGCGGCGAGGGGGTGACAGCAGGCTTAGCACTAAGCCTGCGTTTAAATGCTGCTGACCGCCACCCACACATCCGCATTAACGATGCAGGATGGCCTTAGCAGCAAATCAGCGATGGAGGGACTCCTCCCTCGAGCGACCATTTACGAGCTTGGTGTACTCAGCATGATGGAGGTTAAAGGCGGTTATGGGCTCTCGACGTCTGGTTATGTGTTTTCGTATGCTCCGGCCTCGGCTCTGCTCCTCGCTTGGAGGCTCTAGTGTAGATCCGCACTTCTGGTGCCCTGGCTCACCATCCTTTCGTGGCTCATTGGCAAGGATTTTTTGAGCAGTTTGTCTTCGGGCGTGCTGAGACAGAGCCGACCTGCTCGTGCTCTGAATTGGCCACCGTCCGCATCCTGGCTTTCGTGCTTCTCTTTGCGAACGCTCTGCACTCTCACTCACCCCCAGGAAACTATGGCTAGGAAAAGAGGAAGACCTCGCCGAGGCTCAGCTTGGAACGCCCACAAGGCGCAGGGGCGGCGTAAAGAGCAATTCGAACGTGCTCTGGCAATGGTGAATTCCCTGCTTAGAAAGAAGGCTCGGGCAGAGCAACTGGCACTGCACACCACCATCGCTGAACAGGGAGCTGGTTGTAGCAAAGCGGACACAGCTAGGAAGGCGGATGGTACTGAGGATATGTATCCCATCTGTATCGTGGAGGAAGACCCGACTTTGGAGGACCTGACGACAGTGGAAGCGCCCCGCGACACAGTGAGGTCTTGCAGAGAGGAAAGCAAACCCAATTTGGGTTTGGACGCAGAGCTTCCTGGATGCATCGTAGAAGAAGTTCCCTGGCAGGACCTTGAAGCAGTGTTGGAAGTGGATAACAATCGCTTGATGGGAAAGGATGCGGAGGATGGTGCGAAGCAGAGGATGCTCGACGACGAGGGTGGCAGTCTGCATGGCTTTCTCCTCCGAGAGGAGCACCTGTCCTTAGTGTTCGAGCTCTGAGGCCACATGCCTGACCTGGAGCATCGGGCCCTCCTCATGGGCCAACGCCTGGACATGCTTCTCGATGCTTACTCTAACGCTTCAGCGCGGTGAAAGTGCCCCCTCTGCGCGCAGTATTTTGCCATCCCGGCTGGGTCCACGTGGAAGACCAACGATGGTGACAGGTCACCAGGTACCTAGGTTTTTATGATCTCTTGGCTTTTAAGTTTTTTATGCTACTGTTTTATGCTCTTCTAGACTATAGACATCTGTCCTGGTTTCCTCCGGGCAGGACAAATGCTACTATTATACAACTGTTATTTGTTATGCACCTATGCTGGTTTCCGATTTCCGGCAGCATTTTTGGTGACTCGAACTTTTGACTCTGTATATCTTGTTATGGTTTTTTGATAATCTAATATAGTAGGCTCCCCCCTTTTTTATTTAAAAAAAAAAATTATTAGATTTTTTTAAAGTTTTTATATGATAAGTTTCATTTTTTCTTTCAAAATATTAAACTAATTTAAATTAAATTATGCATCTTATCCTTAATGAGTTGTGAAGTTATTAGGTTATTTAGAGTTTTTATTTCATTTTAAGAATTGTTTGATATAATCAAAATAGTTATGCTCACATTCATTCAACATTATTACAACTTAAAATTAAGTTATATTGAGTTCATTGTCAATAAAAGAACATCAACTAAAGCATTAAATCATACCACCCAAACTATTTTGTGTAAAAGTTTGCAAGTATAAACCTTTATAATATTTTAACAATAAAACTA